>APFE030381796.1:147404-169878 GCA_000404065.3 Pinus taeda | reverse complement strand
TCCTATGGGTGCATTAGCCAGCTTCTAGGGACACCCTTTTTCCAGTAGACAGAGGAAACCCTTGACCTAGACATAAACTGAGTCCATGAGTTTTCCTTAAATTGTTTTGTTTTGAAATATTTTTCCCCTTCTGGACTGATTCCCAATGTTTGTGCTATGGTATCCCCTAAAATTCTAAAAGAGAAGTTTCCTATCAATGCTTTCTCTCCATTGAATGTGACTGCAGACTGCTTTGTCACTTCTTCGTTGTTTCCATTGAATTTCTCTAGAAAAGATAACCTGTACTTTTCCCTTAAAATCGTGACACAGTCATCATGATATTTTGACCTATCAAATGTTTCAGGCTCTGCTCTATTGGTCATTTTGACAAAGAAATTTCTGTTCTAACCCTTTTGTTTATGCTCAACAATTCAATAAGGGTTTCTCAATTTGTTACCTCTTTTCTGTGCTCCACTTAATTGACCTGGTAACGCCCTCGATTCTCAGGGTCTCCTTCTTCAATTGCTTGGGCGGTGACCTGATTAACGTCCTCGAATTATGGGCAGAAGTAGAAACTCGTGGTAAGCCTGTTTGCTATGCTCTCCCTTTGTAGCGCCTGCAATCTCGGCCTTCTTTGAAAACTCAGAGTTTGAATCACTAATATGGTAACACACTTTATGAACTGAGAGTTTTATAAAGTGAAACTTAACAACTGACCTTTCCCCAATTACTATAATGATAATGCAGAGTTGGAAGTGAATTCACATCATAAAGATAGAGGAGCGGTGCTGGTTTGCATAGGTACAATCATGAGAATGCCATATACATATAAAGAGTGTTGTAGTGATGATAACATATATATGTTGCATGAGTCAACTTGGTTCAAACAATTGTTTTATAGCTCCAACATTCAAAAATGAATGAAATCATTTAACACTTGTCTTTCCAATGATTTACCACTTGTCTTTCCAATGAAACAGACTTATCCATTACTTGTTGGTACTTGGCCGATTGAAAAATGATGGATCGATGACAAGGTTTGATGGCCGATTTAAAAATGAGGAGTTGATGACAAGGTTTGAAGAGTGGTGTAGGAAAAGATTTGAAAATCGTAGTAGGAATATGGCAATAGGCTAAAGTGTGATGGGAAATGATAGCAAAGTTGAGTAGTTAGGAATGTTGCAAGGGTGATGGGTATAGGGGTTTTTGAAATTGATAACAAGCAACTATAATCATCATATTTGACGCTAAAATAATTCAAGAGTTTTAAATGTTAAAAATAAAAATTACAACAATACATTACACTTGTTGGTTGACAATGGCTGATTTGGCATGCACAGGTAGGACTGATCTTCACTGTCCAAATATGACTGATCTTCATTGTCCAAAACAGGTCCCTTTTGAGATGAAATTGGATATGACAGGTCACTCTGAAATCTGAAGAACTATGTTTGTGCAGCTTCTTTGATCCTTGGTGTTGATGTAGCCTTGATGATAAGCAACCTTTGAAAACTCTGTTGAAACTTTGTTGAAGTAGCCTGATGTATCTTGAATGCAGTCTTTAATAGGTCCCTCTGATATTTGTTGAATAGGTCCCTCTAACATTGGTACTGGTAACATAGTCTTCTGAACAGGTCCCACTGCATATTGCTTGAACAGGTCCCTCTGATTAGAACAAAAACAAAAACAACTCTTTTATTGAAATACTAAAGTACTGAAACAAATTCTTTGAAGATTTACAAATGAGGAGATGAGATAGAGAAAACAAAATGTTGATGCTTCTCCCCCACTAAAGCTTTGAATTGTCCTCAAGTCATTATTGAAGCGATGAACAAAATAGTAAACAAATAGAACAAGGAATTCTTACCAGCCAAATGAATGGTTTTCTAGTAAGAATTTTGGGTTAGAGTGTGCCAGAGTCTGGTTTTCACATCTAAACCATTATTTTTTTCGTTTTTTTTTGCTATTTTGTTTTTATTTGTAATTTTTTTTTCAAATGAAATGGAATGAACTAAGGTAGAGATATCACAGCTGAAGGCTGCCATATCTCAACCTCCCTTTGCTGAGATACAGTTTGAAGAAAATCCTCCTTGCTGATGGGCTTATGATAGAGTTTCAACCTATGGCCATTGACAAGAAAGGTGTTGCCTTCTCCATCAATGGCAGTAAGCTTGATTGATCCATTTTCATAAACTTGAACTATTTCATATGGGCCCATCCAATTTGTGGTAAATTTGGCTTTATGATCTCTGAATTTAGAGTCAAAGAGTAAATCCTAGTCTCCTTCTTTGAACTGTTTCCTTTTAATGTGTGCGTCATGCCACTACTTCCTTTGTTTCTGCATGAGGATTATTGTCTCCTCTGCTTGCTGCCTCATTTCATCTAACTGGTTCAATTGTTGAATTCTCTCTTGTTGGGCTTCATTGAGATCAATTCCTAAATCTGTAGCCATCTTATAAGTATGTATTTGAAATTAAATAGGAAGCATTACCTCTTTTCCATACACCAACTGATATGGTGTAAATCCTGTAGTGTTCTTCCACGTGATTCTGTAAGCACGGAGTGCATATTTGAGCTTCTCTTCCCAATTCTTTCTGTTCATTGCTATGGTCTTAGTGATAATTCCTTCTAATGTTTTATTTGTGGATTCCACCTAGCCATTGGCCTGTGGATGGTAACGTGTACTTTTCCTATGCTTGATTTGATATTTTTCTGTGATGTCTTTGACTAGCTTTGAAGTAAACTGAGTACCTTGATCTGTCACTATCTCCCTTGGTACTCCATACCTTACAAAAATTTCTTCAAAAAGGAAGTTTACCACTGTTGTTCAGTTGCTTGAACTAGTGCTTTGGCTTCAGCCCATTTTGTCATGTAATCAGTACATACTAGGATGTAATTTTTGCCTTTGGAAGTTGGATTGATGGGTCCTATGAAATCTAGAGCCCATTTTTCAAATGGCTCTAAATGTACTTGAGGCTGAAGAGGCATTTCATCTGTAGCTGTTGGTTTGCCCATTCTTTGACAACTATCCTCTTCACATACTTCTTGGAATCCTTAAAAATAGATGGCCAATAGTATCCAAGACTGAGAATCTTGAATGTTGTTCTTTTGGCTGCAAAATGACCACCACACGGTTCATCATGGCAAGATTTTAAAATATCAATTATTTCATCATTTCTTACACATCGTCTAATAATCATATCATAACCAGTGTAAAATAAATATCCATTAACCCATGAGTATCTAGCACTTTGTTTGATCAACCTCTTCTTTTCCTTTGGAGTAAAATATGGAGGTGTTCTTCCCATGGACAAATAGTTGGCTAAGTCAGCATACCAAGGATTCACTATTGAAATTGCAAATAAATTTTCATCTGGAAAAGAATCTTCAACCGGAACAACCTCACCTGAATTTTGCACTCTAGAAAGAAAGTCTGCCACCTAATTCTCCTTACCTGGTCTATCTAACACTGTAATATTAAATTCTTGTAATAATAACAACCATCTGGTAACTCTACCATTAGTGATTGGTTTATTCATTAAATACTTAATGACAGAATGGTCAGTATGTACAAAAACCTCATAACCAGTTATATAATGTCGGAATTTATTCACAGCATGTATGTGGCAAGCATTTCTTTTTCAGTGACTGTGTAGTTTAATTCTGCAGGTGTTAGATTTTTTCTAATGAAATAGATGGCATAATTGAAAGACTCTTCTTTTTGGCCTAATCAGGCAACTACTACAGTATCAA
Source organism: Pinus taeda (assembly GCA_000404065.3). Classification (NCBI taxonomy): domain Eukaryota; kingdom Viridiplantae; phylum Streptophyta; class Pinopsida; order Pinales; family Pinaceae; genus Pinus; species Pinus taeda. The sequence goes on along the minus strand of APFE030381796.1, from coordinate 166,146 downwards.
ATGCATTTGTAAAGATGTGAAATGGTAGGTTCCAGTTAGGTCCTTTTAAGACTGGTGTGGTTGATAACTTTTCTTTGAGTGTTTCAAAAGCTTGCTGACAATTCTCATTCCAGTTGAAAGGTGTATCTTTTGCTAGAAGCTTAAACAGAGGTAAAGCTATTTTACTAGAATGTTTAATAAACCTTCTGTAATAGCTTGCATACCCAAGAAAACTTCTTACCTCTTTTTGAGTCTTTGGAATTGGCAAATTGACAATGATCTGGATTTTTGATGGATCAATTTTAATGCCTTGAGAAGAAATATAGTGTCCTAATACTATCCCCTCATTTAACATCATAAAACATTTTTAATTTCTCAGGGACGGATTAGCTTCAATACATCTCTTCAAAAAAATTTCAAGATTCTCTAATGCATGCTCAAATGAATTACCATACACTAAAAAATCATCCATGTAGACTTCAACACAGTCATGAACTAAATCAGCAAAAATAGCTAATACAGCTCTCTGAAATGTAGCTGGAGCATTGCAAAGTCCAAATGGTAAAACATTATAGGCATAAGTGCCCCAGGAACAAGTAAAAGTGGTTTTTTCCTGGTCCTCTAAGGCTATCCTGGTCTAGTTATAGCCACTGAAACCATCAAGAAAAAAGAATGATGATTTCCCAGCTAATGTGTCTAGCACTTGGTCAATAAATGGTAGTGGAAAATAATCTTTGAGGGTTGCTTTGTTCAATTTTCTGTAATCAACACAAATCTGCCACTTGCCATTTTTCTTGGGTACTACTACCAATGGGGATACCCACTGACTATCAGAGATAGGATAAATAAAATTTACTTTCAATAATTTTTGTAATTCATTTCTAACAATATCCTGAAGCATGGGATTCAGTCTTCTCTGTGGTTGCCTCACTGGTTTGATATTACTATCCGTATAAATATGGTGAGTGCATGTTTCAGGGTGAATTACGTGCATATTGGTGTATTCCCAAGCAAATGCTTTCTGATATTTTCTCAATAATTAAATCAATTTTTCCTCTTGAGATGAGTCTAGGTGAGTGCCAATATTCAAAGTTTCCCTGGACTAATCTCTATGGTCTTGCTCTATGTGTTTGTGATAGATTGAATGGAAAAAATGTTCTGAAATGTTGTTTGCAAAGAATGAATGGTGCATGTTTCCTGAAAATTCTATGCCAAAAGTTCATCTGCAGCATGGTATTGTTCATTTCCTAATTCTTCGTAAATATCAGGTTGAGAAAGGAACAATTCTACCAAATCATCATGATTATGTTCTTGAAAATCATAGATTTGATTGATGCTGAAAATAGATTGAACTTCTTCCTTATCATTGTATTTATCATCAAGCCATAAATTGTGTGCTACTGCTGGTGATTGTGCTAATGGGTAGAGAGTGAGTTTTTTTCTTTCAAATCCTCATGAAATAATCAAATTACCTGATCCACATCCTATGAATGCATCAGCAGTTGCTAGCCATGGTCTACCAAGGATGATAGGGTGTCCTCCCAAATTAGATTTTCGTTGAAGAACTAAAAAGTCCATTGGCTACTCCCAAGAGTCTAGTGAAACAATTATGTCCTCCAAAATCCCTTTAGGAATTACTTTAGACTTATCAGCTAGTTCAAGAATAATTGTCGTGTGCTGCAAGTTTGTAAGCTACAACGTTTTCATTGTTTCAAGAGTCATCACATTTATTGTGGCCCCAAGGTCAATTAAGGTGTTTGGAATATGTATGTTGTTAATGATTGTAGTGACTCTGGGAATATCAAGATCAACATACTTTTCCATTGAAATGGTGTTTGTCATAAGGCCAGCTAAATGTCCAATAACATGAATAGTTTGTGGATCAACTCTTTTCCTAGTAGGCTTCTTGAGGCGTAGTTCTCTGATTACTTTAATATATATGGGAATTTCTTTTATGGCTTGTAGTAGTGGAATTTTTATATAGACATTATTTAGCTCATCTAAAACATCAAATTGTGGTATAGACATGGGAAGTTTTGCTTGGACCAATCTGTCTGGAAAAGGTGGTGGATGCAATGGTTGCATATGTTTATTTTTGATGTCATCATTTTGTTTCCTTTGCGTTGGAGTTTCATTTTCATTTTCTTCGTTTTCTTCTTGTTTATCAACTATTTGAGATTCTTTTTGAAGTACCTTACCAGACCTTAAATTGATATTTTGCAAAGGTAATGTGGGATATGATGGTCCCTCATCTACATTATAAGCTGATCTCTTTGCTCTGTTATTTGGATTTGGTACAGGTTGAGCGGGAATCTAAGTAGGTCTTGGAGGTTGTTGGTTAGATGGAAGTTGTAATTGTGGTGGATTTATTGGTGGAGGAGCAGGCAATGCTTGTTGAGTGTGTTGGGGTTGCTAAACAACTTGCTGCTGAGGATATTGTTGATATGTTTGAGGATATTGTGAATATGGCTGATGATACTGTTGATATGGCTACGAATATGGTTGGTATGGTTGAGGATATGGTTGATATTATTGAGAGTATTGCTAAGATGGTATCCATTGTTGTTGTGGGTAATTTTGGTGCTGCCATGGCATGGGTACATTCCACGAATTATGAGCATACATCTGATCTTGTACAGGAAATTGCAAATTCTAGTTTGGAAACATACCTTGAGGTGGTGGTCTTGGTTGCCATGGTCTGTTTGCGCCCATGAAATACACATTCTCCTTATCTGTGTTAGCTGCCACATTACAATTCTGCAAAATCTTGACTTTAGAGCAATGAAATATATCATGATTTTCAGTACAAAAGGCACAAACTTGAATGTTTTCTAATGGGCAGTGTTTTAATGCACGTTTCTTCCGGCATTTTGGACAAAAGACATCCATTATTTGATCTTCCTCTTCTTGTTTTTTCCTGGCTTTCCGAGTGTCAATTTGAGTTCCTAAGGTACTTATAGATATTTTTTGAATTCTTCTAACAAATTTCCTATTTCAGCTCTTGTGACACTTGCCGAAGCAGATTTTGTGGCTTTGGATGATATGGCTCTTTTTCCATTTTTGGCTTTCCTCCTAGAATACTTTTCACATAAATCAGCAATTTCTTCGAAAGGTAAGGTGGAAATATCACCTTTTCCCATACAATTAAGATCATCTAAGTATTCCTCTCAAACACCCTTCAAAAATATTGTTCGAATTAGATCAAGAGTCATGGATCGATGTTTTGATTTTTGTAAATTGTAAGCAAATCGTTCCAAGTACCCCTCTAAATTTTCATCCTCTTGTTGATTCATCCTAAAGATATCATCTTTAGAATCTTTCGATCTACAATAAGGTTGGTATTTCTTTAGGAATATTCTTCTCATGCCATCCCAACCAATTATTCCATGTTCACCAAGTCCCATGAACCATCTTAGTGTTGATGCTTTTAATGTTGCTGGGAAGAGTCTAAGCCTATGGGTGTCATCTGTGTAACCATATGTTTGACATACAATGTCAAACTCAAATAAGAATGAATCTAGATCTTCAGAAGCCATGCCATAAAAGTTTGGTAACACAGATGGAGGGATGTTTTTCATTTTTATTTCTTCATCATGATTGTCTCTTGGTTATTGAATAGGAAATTTAAAGGTTGACTCTTCCTCCTCTCTTTGATCTTGTTGTTGTTCAGGAGCAGGTATTCTTGCTGGTCCTCCTCCTTCCTCAGCCATTGTGATAGATTCCTCTGTTGATTTAATTCCTTGTTCAGTGTCACTTGTTTCAAAGAGAAGTTGTTCTAGAGATTGTTGAGTTATTTTACTACTTTCTCTTCTTATAGAGGATTCAGGGAGATGTTATTTTTGTGATCCGTGTGCCAATAGGATTTGTCTCTCAATGAGTGTGAGTCTTTGCCCTGATTTCTGTTTATCCTCTAATTTTTGTATGGTGACTTTCTCAGCTGGTGACGTGTGTTCAATTTTTTGTAAAGGGTCTGCTCCTGGTGGTAGGTTAGTTTTTGGATGGGGGGTTTTTATGAATATACCTTTATTATCTCTAGATCTAGGCATAAGCAAACATGACTTCTAAAATGATGAATTAAATCTATGTTTTTCTTTGTTTTTGTTTATTTTATTTTTTTATATTTTCTTTTTTTAGAAATCCTCTAATTGCGCCTCCCCGGCAATAGTGCCAAAATGTAGTGGCCAATATAGTGTGCTATATTAGACTAAATTTAATGTCAACCAAGGTAGGTAAACTTAGAGGCACGTTTCTAAAGCCTATAAACCTAAAAGGATCTCATCTACCTAACTAAGTGTCTACTGTGATAGGCAGGAGATTGAAATATGTTTCCTTTCACACTTTAAACACTCAGATCATCTAGTTTAATTAACTGTTCTAAAGAAACAACGTGTTACTAGTCTGAGTTTTCAACCCTCTTACAAGGATATCATTCACAAAATATCTTTCCAGCTTATACACTAAGAATTCATGAAAACCAAAAAAACTCTTTTAAGCACACTAAAACTCAAATGCATGAAAACAGAGTCCACAGAGATACTTCAAAATTCAATGGTCGATAGATCTTGTTCAATAATCTAGCAATTGAATTTTCAAGCTATCACCATGAATCATACAATAATACTTGCAAGAACTTCTAATGGAATTAATAAACTCACAGGAAAGAAAATAACATCAAACGCTATTCAATGCTATTCAAATCTGAAGGTTAAATGCTATGGAAATGAAAACAAAAGTATATCAATCTCCACGTAGGGCCCATCCACGCTTCAATGGCACACTTAGGAAACTTCAGATGATGAAAACGTTAATGCTTAAGCACTATAATGGTGAAACCATGCCTGTAATTAAGTTTTGGAAATCAAATTACATGTAAGAACAACGTTCTGGAAAATACAATACGCAGTCTTTTAATCTACTTGTCTACTATCCTTTGTTCACTAACTTTCCTTCCAATCTATAATCAAATGTACATACATTATCACGCAGATGTTTCTGCTTTTACAATCAAAAAGGCGATTTTTGTTTTTTTTCTAATCTTAACTGATTTCCAAAACAAAACGAAATCAGTTTAGGTAACTCTGGCTTTTTGCTGCTTTTATGACCAAAAAGGCTGGGTTTGACCAGCATTGACCATGTATCCAGGAGCTTTATATTCGTTGTTGAATAGATATTTCACCATGTATGTACGTCCTAGATCATGTCCCTATCCTCTGTTTTCATTTTCCTGCCATGCCACGCGTCACAACATAAACCAATTACAAGAAGTCATGACATCTCGTAATTTTGTTGAAAATTTCTAATTTTTAACATAAAAATTCACAAATTAAATTTAATGTAAAATAACAACTATAATGATTTGATTAATCAATTTCAATGGACTATGAGGGGTTTATGGGAGAAAATGATGGATTTCTAGAAGAAAAGGATGGCAATGAAATGGTACCAACAAGCCCTCAGTGGAGTACAGGTTTGTATTTGCTGTAGTGTCCATGATTCGACTCCACATTCTTCTTTGGAGTAATTCTCTCTCCATTCTTGGGATCTGGGATGCACTTTTGATAACATACTTTTTCATATTTTGGATTGAAAGAAAGTGCATCGGCATAGCTTTTCACACTATTCTTAGTGCTTGAGGATTCTCCTTTGAAACCTATTCCAGACTTGTGATGTTCAGGTTTTTGATTTTTCAAAATAGTCTCAAGTATTTGAGAGCTTTTATAGCCCTTTTTAATTTTCTCCAACTCCTTTCTCAGAGACACTATTTCAGCCTCACGTTCTTCACAAGTATCTTCTTTTTCTGTAAGCTTTTCTTCCAAGATATCTTCTCTCCTTCTTATTTCCTCATTTTCCACTTTGAGAGAAATGATTTTGTTCCATAGTTTCTCATTTTATTCAATGGTGTTTATTAATAGTGCATCTACATTTCCTTCCAGCCCTGAGTCATCATCATCTGTGAGTGCCATGAATAATGTTTCTTGGCTTTCATCATGATCACTTTCCTCATCTGGCTTCTTTTTGATGACCATAAACTCATCCTCATCAGACTCATCTTTCTTGGAGAAGAATTTTTTCTTACTGAACCCTTTCATTTTGTGTGCCATTCTTTTCGAATTTTCTTCATCAACACTGTCATGTTTATGAGGACATATTGTTGCATAATGACCTATTTTACCAAATTTAAAACAAATAAGAGGATACCTTCCTTTAAGCTTAGATCCTCTCTTCAGCTTTCGTACAAATTGAGCCAATTCGGATTCCCCATCTGAGTCATCACTACAGTAATTCCTTTCTTTCCCCTTCTTTGACTTTGAGGCCTTGAATGTTGCATCTTTGGAGCTTGGGCCACATTTCCTCATTTCATAGGCAATTAGAATTCCATGGATTTCATCCATTTTAAGGGTATCTAGATCCTTTGCTTCTTATATAGCACTTATTTTGGAGTCAAATCTGTCTGGAAGAGACCTTAATACCTTTTGAACAATGGTACTTTCTTTAATTTTTTCGTCCAATCCTTTCATGGAATTTACCACTTCAGCTACTGGGAGGAGGTACAGTGCAATATCTTCTTCATCTTCCATCCTCAAACTTTCAAATTGTCTTTTGTGAGTTTAAAGCTTTTCCTTTTTAACTTTTGAGTCTCTATCGTATAAGAAAACTAGCTTCTCGACATTTCTTTGGCAGAGGTACAGTGCATGACTTTTTTAAACTTGGAATCAGTGATTCCACTAGTGATGGAGTTCAAGGCCTTTGCATTTACGATGTAGGATTTCCTCTTGTCTGGGTCTATTGGAAGAGTGGAAGTCATTTGGTATTCATTTTGAACAAAATGCCAAACTTCAAGTCCAAGGAACATTAAGTAGTAGGTCATTCTTTTCTTCAAGAAACCAAAGTTAGTGCCAACGAACAAGGGAGGTCTTCCTGATGCTACATGATTTCTCATCATGGTTGCGGATCCTTCTTCAAGTTGTTAGGCTAGTATGAAGAAGCCGGCTCTGATACCAATTGTTGGAAATACTGGGGGGGTGAATCAGTATTTCCCTTTTTTTAATTGTTCTAGTGATTGCCAAAAGCATATATAGATATGTATATGTATACACAAAACATAGAAATCAACAACTAGAATTAGTGCTTTTATTAAAACTCAAGACAGTGCAATGAAATAAATACAATATAAGTATATATCTGATTGTGGATAGTTGCCAAGCTCCAACTTGGACTTCAGTGAGGCTCCAACCTCTAGAGCACCAACTCTGTTTTGTAGTGGTTCTGCACTTAGGAGCACCTACCCCCAATGACTTTATTCCTCTTCAGTTTTGAGCTCCAACCCAACCTTGGTATAAATTGGTATTCTACTACACTCTATTCAGCTGAGGTTCTCTCCCTCCTACTCTCCTGCCTTTGTTTCTTTTGCTACCTCTATAGCCTCCGCTACTTCTGTTGCCTCTTCTGCCTTTGCTGCTTCTGCTACCTCACACTCTGGTTCTTCACCACAACAACAACAAAAATAGTTCTCTGTTTTTACTGTTTTATACATTCCCATGCCTCTGTCCATTCATTTCCGCTTACACCACCTCTTAGGCTTCCTCCTTGATTGTTGCAGCCTCCTCTGTGCTATGCAAGTTCACTGACTTTCTGGGGATATGTAGATTCATTACACTGGTCCAAACAATCCATAAAGAACACATCCTCCTAGTTTGTCATAACAGTGCTCCTTTTGGCAATGATTGCAGCATACACAAAGTTATTTTAATTAAATGGAGATGTTGTTTCCTGATTGCAATCATAATTGCCATGATTCACCCCTTTTCACTGACGTTCATCCTTCTAAAGCATCGGAATAGCCATTGTAAGCCTTTCATCTTAAAACACCCCACGCAAGCCAAACATACCATTACACAAAGAATATGAGAAAAAATAATCAAACAGACTAAAAGGCGGACTTCAAGAAATATTACAATCGCACATATTCCTGTATCAGGTCTGTGCTTAAATCGCAATTAGTGATTCGTGACTCCTAGGGGTCCTTTATATATCGAACTCATGACTCTATCAATGGCCGATAGCCGATCCTCCACTACTCCAATTGCTATTCAACCATAGCTAATATGCCCATCAGGTCCACAACCTATCGTAGTCAGTGCTTCCAATATGGAAAGGCTTTACGGCTTGCGATATGCGACGGATCTGATCATAGATTAAGTCATATTTGTAATGTGTGGCGGGTCTACATCGCAGTCAGGAATTGCCCCTGGTGGAGGTCCGATGCGATATCACTATTGGTGATTGCAATGGACTGCTTGACATATTGTAGCTCCCACTTCTGAAGTGTGGATGCGATACTTGTTATCAGTGATCAAAAGTCACACAAGGTTAGGGCTTGATGTTAACATAGACTCCTCATAGTCATGCGATGTGCTAGACCTGATACAACTCAACACTCCCATGTATATAGTTTCAAGTCCGCAATCTGCCTCCAATAGTGCTAAGCCAATGTATATGGGCTTTCTGTCCGCCGATAGTGTTAAAGCATGCATACATGGGTTTTACGGGCCAATAATATAAATGTATATATAGATATAGATATAGATAAGGTTTTGTGCCTCCGATAGTTTAAAAAAACATATGTATGATATATGCTCATCTGCCTATATCTTCATGCATATAATTCTTGTGTGGCTTGATAGCTCCTAATAATATAAATGCACCCATTACTCCTCTGATGGCTTTGTCTACTTCCTTATAGCTCTACTTGTTCCTTTGTTGCTACAATGGTTGTCTGCATCCTCTGTTTTGCTCCTCTTGGCTCCTTTTTCTCCTTGAATATTGCCATATTGACATCAATGACGATTTGTGTCCAACACGGCCATGGCTGGCAACAGCTAATGCCATCATAGGATGTAGAAACGGGGAAACAATCATTTCTAATGGTCCTCAAAATAAAACATTGTCTATTTTTCCACCTACTCAGACAGTTGCTGAAGTACCATTATGGCTCGAAAACCCATATGGAGACAAAGACTGCATGTTCCATTTGTTAACACTAGATCAGTCTAGAGGTCTCCAGGAGCATTCTGATGAGCATGTTTTGCATTAGCTTTTAGCGGATAGCTCTTGTATCAATTATCCCATATCTTTTAATGGTTATCAGCATGTGTTTAGTGATGAGTTTCAGGAAACCTGCTGCCCAGCTATCTTCGCCTCATTCGTAGCAATGTAGGAAAGCCATGAGCTCACCACAGAACTAGTGGAAATATTTGAAGGGAAGATTTTACATATTGGTACAGGATAGACTACAGAACAAAAACAACAATTGATGAGTATGGTTCGTGAACAAACTAGAGAATTCACATGGGATTACTTGGATATGAGGGGTATACATCTGGACACTTGTGTCCGCCATATTTATATGAATGAAGAAATGAGACCTATTCGGCAACCAAAAAGGCATATGAACCCGACATTAAAAGACATTGTCGAGGAGGAGCTTCAAAAATTTTGGCCATAGATTTCATCTACCCATTTCTAATAGTAAGTGGGTGTCACCTCTAGTAGTAGTTCCAAAGAAGAATGACAAGTGGTGGATCTGCATTGACTACAGAGAACTAAACAAGGCCACATTGTGCCACTATTTTCCATTACCCTTCACCGATCAAGTTCTCAACATGCTTTCAGGTAATAAATATTTTTCTTTTCTAGATGGTTATAGTGGGTACAATCAAATACAAATAGCCAAATAAGACTAGGAGAAGGTTACCTTCACATGCCCATGGGATACTTATGCATATAAAGTCCTCCCCTTTGGTCTTTGTAACGCCCCCGCCACTTTCCAAAGAGCTATAATTTCCATTTTCACTAATCTGATCCATGACTGTGTGGAAGTCTATATGGATGACTTCATAGTCTATGGAGATGACTTCCCATATGCTTTGGAGAATCTAGAGAAGGTATTTATCCATTGTCTTGAAGCTGATCTAGCCCTTAGTAGCGATAAATGTAGAATGATGAAAACTAAGGGAATTGTTCTAGGCCATCATGTGTCATTTGAAGGGATTCAAGTTGACCCAACACAAATCAAGTTAATTTCGTGTATCCCTATTCTGAGCTCACAAAAATAGTTAAGAAGTTTTTTGGGGCACACAGGATATTATCAATGATTTATTGAGAATTTCACTAGAATTGTAGCACCATTATTTAAATTGTTAACTAAAGATGTTGACTTTGTATGGAATGTTGACTGTCAACAATCTTTTCAGGTACTAAAAGAAAGATTGTCTACAGCTTTGGTGCTAAGAGGGACAAATTGGTCCTTACCCTTTCATATTTGTACATATACTTTGGATAATGCACTGGGAGTAGTTGTGGGACAAAGGGAGGATAACATTCCCTATGCCATTTACCTTGTTAGCAAAAATCTCTCTCCCGTTGAACTAAATTATACAGTTACTGAAAAAGAGTTGTTAGCAGTTGTGCATGATATAGGGATCTTTAGACATTATATTACCGGTTTTGAGACATTTGTCCATACCGACCATTCTGCTGTTAGATTTTTAATGAATAAACCTATTACTAATGGTAGGATAACTAGATGGTTGTTTCTTCTACAAGAATTCGATTCTTCTACAAGAATTCGATATAACTATAATTGATAGGCCAGAAAAGATAACTTGGAAGTTGATTTCTTATCTCATTTGAATCTTATGCAGGGAAGCATGTAAATGCCAGTGCCCAACGAATTCCTAAATGAAGCTCTATTTGTTATTTCTATTATTACTCCTTGGTTCGCTGATGTTGCCAATTATTTGGTATCAGGAAAACTACCTCAAAACATGTCATCCTGAGAGAGGCACAATATAGTGCAGTGCAGTGCTAGTTTCTCCTAGATTGAGGGAGATCTATTTTATATGGCGCTAGACTTGATTATGAGGAGGTGTGTGCGGGAAGATGAAATGCATGATATATTAAGTGCCAATCACAACGAGCCTTGTGGTGGCCATTTTGTCGATAAAAGAATGACATATAAAGTTCTTCGTATGGGATACTATTGGCCTACCCTATTTAAAGATGCCAAGAAGTTTTTTTTGAGTTGTGATGCTTGCCAACGAATGGGGAGACCAGTTGCCTCTGATGAAATGCCTTTTCAACCACAAATTTCCATTGAACCCTTTGAGAAGTGGGCATTGGACTTCGTAGGGCCGATCTCCTCAATGACAAATAAGAAGAAAAATATTTTGGTGTGCATTGATTATATCACCAAGTGGGTGGAGGCTAAAGCATTGTATGTTTCCATTGAAAAGGAAGTAGTAGAGTTTTTGTTCGAGGACATCTTTACAAGATTTGGGGTGCCTCGTGAAATTGTCATTAATCGAGGAACCCAATTTACATCAAAGTTGGTCAAGGCACTCACGGAGAAATATCAAGTTAAGAACTGCAAATCGACTCCTTACCATCCCCACACTAATGGGCAAGTGGAGTCTACGAACAAAGTTTTGGAGTCCATCCTTACAAAAAAAAATCAACTACATCACAAAGATTGGGCAGAAAAGTTACCAAAAGCACTGTGGGCTTACTGGATCACTTGGAGGAATGTAACTGAACACACACCTTATGAATTATTCTATGGTAAACAAGTACTCTTTCCCATCGAATTCAAAGTAAAAACATTTAGAATTGCCACTCAGTTGGGCATGAATTTAAATGAGGCTCAAGAATAGATATTGATGCAATTGAACGAGCTTGATGAGATTCAACAAGACTCCTACCATAGAACTGCATTAGTAGAGAACCAAAGAGCTCAATGGCATGACCGATTTATTAAGAAGAAAGTCTTCCTTATAGGTGATTGGGCCTTGCTATACAATAGTAAGTTTAAGAATTTCAAAGATAAATTCTCTACTAGATGGTTAGGACCATATGAAGTAACTGAATTTTTTGATAACGACTCAGTTCGTATTTGTACTATTGATTATTACAAGACTTCTTTCGTAGTAAATGGCCATCGGTTTAAAGTTTATCCTAAACCACTTTCACATGATTAGTTTTTGCAGGAAGTTCGAAGGGATTTAGGATTGAGTTGATTCATGCCAATGATGAGCCCCTTGTTGGTTCAGTTGATTAATTATTTTTATATTTACATGTATGTATATATATATATATATATATATATAACAGTGGGCTGTCACTTTTCATATCTACAAGAGGTCCTCCCCACAGCCCATGTAGAATAAAGGAGGAATTCACTAGGAGCATGTTTATTCCTTTATCCAGGTCTGCTGGATTATTTATGGAAAAGGAACCAATGGAGTCTTATTTGGAAGCCTTTAGACTCTCTAAACATGAAGCTCCCTATCATTGACTGATTCAAGCTCGTCAATAATATGGACCAGTATTAGTTTAGGGATTCCTTGAGTATAGAATTGTTCTTTTCTAGGCTCAAGGAAATTTTTACAGAAAGGAAACCCCCTAGAGTCTACTATGGGAAATTTAGAATCTCTAAACATAAATGCCTTGAGCACTAACTACTTTAGGCTCATTAAAATAATAAGGTAGTAGTAGTTTAGGGATCCTTTGGGAATTGAATTATTCTTTTCCAGGCCCAAAGGAATAACTATGGAAAAGAATCCCCAATGGATTTCTCTTTCTGGTCATTTCCAGCTCCCTAAAGAAGAAATCCCCTAGGCAGACATCTTTCTAGGCTTGATTAAAATCCATGGATTGATAAGCAACTTCCTTTTTCAGAAAATAATGAGCAGCTTGTGTGAAGGTATTGAAATCATGTTCAAACAACCTATGCATTATACTTTGTCTAAATTCAATTGGTTTTTATGAATGAGGATCCCATAATTATGGTTCAAACAACCTATGTCTTATATTCTGTCCAAATTCAATTGGTTTATGTATGACGATCCTAGAATCATGTCAAGAGGCCTATACTCTGTGCTATATAAAAATTGCAACTTGTATTAAATACAAGGGTCCTGAGATTTTGTCTAAATTTGTGTCCTATAATTACACAACAGCTATCACATTGTGTGTGAAGAAGCCTCTTGCATCATGAAAGAGATCATTTTTTTGTATATGCTCTCAGTGAGGACCTATACTCACTAGTAGTCAAAGAATGATCATGGTTAGCAATTCACTCTATGTAAGTACAGATTCATGAAATCAATACTCAATTTGCCAAAGTTACCACATGGAAATTGAGTTCCATTTCCAGGATCAAGGTCATAGCACACAAATTGTAGCTGGTGTTTCCTAGATACAAGTTTCAATCAACACATCCATTTACACATTCGACACAAAATCGTTAAAGTAGTTCAGGTACGCGCTTGTATTCTACTTGAATTTAACTGATAGGTGGTTAAAATGTAAATCATAGAAGTATGCCTCTAAATCTATCCTAAGATTGCCATAATCATATATCCTACTCCCTTACCCGTCTATTCCTAATCGCATGAGAGGTTACCCTCCAGCACATTGATAAGACACGAACCATAACTGCCACCACTCATGGTCTATCCTTGTTGTGTGATGATGTCTACTCACCCACTCAGCCATCGTTTCATGGTGCCCCTCAGTCATCATGAGGAGGACGCACTGCCTCTCAGCCGAGATACTCACACGCTCCCTCAGGGTGATCCAAACCAAGTGAGGATGCGATGATCACCATAATGGTAATTGATCTCACATATCCAATCTATCACGATGATGATCATTCATCTGCAATTAAAACAGAGGGTGTCTACAATCATGGTTAAAGAATCAGTAAGGTGAAGACGATTGGGAGAAAGGGAAGTTACAATTGAACGGAGGCACCATGGGCACGGAGAGGCATGAACTTACATTTGGTCAATTCGCCCGTAGCATAGAGTATGAACAATGCAAGGGTATTCTGGAGGAGAAGGGTTGGATGACTTTTCTACAAAAGTTTCAAGGCTATAATGATCAAGTGGCAATGGAATTCATACAAAGTTTCAATATAGAGCACATCCAAGTCAGAAATTTAAACTTCAGAGTCACAAAGGAATCTGTGAGTAGGGCCATTGGGTTATCGACCATGGGTGAGCAATTTTTCAAAGGTGGGTAGCTAGAAATTCCTAATTCCACCTTGTTTTTGAAGCCTGCATACCAGTGGATCAGCTAGGCAAAAGGCGTACTCCGCAACTGTATAGAGGAATGATGGCATCAATTACTGATGATGTTGCAGCGCTTCATGACCTGTGAAGGAATATTTGTTGTGGTATTCCTATACCATATTCGGCTCATGATACATTTTACTGAAGGTAAAGAGTTAAGTATTCCTCATTTTTTGAAGCTAAGCTTTCACAAGATGGCTAGAGGTGTGCAGTTGGAGGGAAAGAAGCTCGAGGTTGCACTATACCACCATAGTTTAATTAAGATAATATTGGTCGTTGAGATCAAGAGATAAAAACGATCATGGGAGGACTTCCTCATTGAGGAATTCCCTGGGCAAGAAACACAGACTAAGGGTTGGCAACAAACAGTTGGCCACTCCCTAAAAATTGATGATGCAACACCCCCATCCAAGTCTGAGTCTACCCATACCCACTCTCCCACTCCTGTTTCCACACTCCCCTATATAGCCACAGAGAGTTTGAAGGATGGTGCAAGAATGATTCCTGTGGAAACCTTAGTAGGCTCACATCGAAAAAGGAAGCGTGATTAGGCTAAACCCAACCTGCCTTAATTGAGTCCCATGTCAGAAAGCAACACGTTTGAATCTCTAGCAGCACCTTCCCTGAACGCTGAAAGTGCCACTCCAACATCTAAAAGCCGGTGACCCCTGCTCCCCTTCAACATTCCCCTAGTTTCTACGGCTAAGACCTCAGCTCATGGACGTCTTCGAACTCAAAGCATGGCCCATACTCTACAGTCCAAGGCTGAAGGCACTAGCTTTGAACATATTCATATCTCATCCTCCCATGATGTTGATGCCCATCAATCAAAAATTTCCCTTGGAGAAGAGCCTACTACCATGACCAAAGTGAAAATCCCTAGGGATATCACACAGGATATGGAGACTTTGTCTCCCGCCCGACCATCAGCAAGCAAGAGCACCACAAAGACCACCGCGCATTAATCTTCCCCAAAGGATCATAAAGGAAAGTCACCTAGAGGTAGCACCTTGCAACAGTCGATGACTCTGACCAAAGCACCTACCTATGATGTCGAAGAAAATTTAAATATTCGGCTTGTCAAATTACAAAAAACAATCACCAAGCTCGGGGAATAGGAAAATAAATACAAAGATTTATTCCATTTTGTAAGGGATGTGAACCAATAAGTACAGGACTGTAACATGAAGTTATATGCCCAAAATGATGCCTTGGCTAGGAAAAACAAGCACCTTCTATGGTGGAAAGTGGCAAGGAACAAGTCTGCTAAATGGTTGAATGCCAAAGGATTAGCACTTCAATTTCAAGAATGCTCACCACCTATCAAACAAGGGATTGAGGTGCTAATCAAGACTACTGGTCTTTGACCACAATCTTTGCTTGGTCAACTATAGTTTTCCTTTTGCAGATGCGGGAGGGCGTGCATCAGAATCGATGTGGGAGGATGTTGACCCCCCATTTTATTCCTATCACTACCATTTTCCATGCCTATTTGGACCTTTTTCGCACCCCTAAACCCATTTGCTTACTATTCTACTATCCTAATCACTTTCCTAATCCCCATTTTGAGGTAAAGACTTTTATGATTACATTTTGCTATTTATTGGTGAAGTTAAGTAGATATGAGTAGGTAATCCCTAAAATAACTAGTTATTATGATGAAAGTGTAAACCTTCCAACAAATGCACAGGATGACAGCAGGAAAAAGCATGCAGTGAACCATAGGTCCCGACTTTCATACTCAAGAGCTATCTTGAGTACAGTACCTAACAGCACAGGAGATAAGTGGCCATATGTTTCTAGATGGAAAGACTTCAACTAGCCATACTTGAATGCATTCTATTCTAGCTACACCAAGGATCCGTGATTATCCTCTCTAACTAGAGTAGACACTAAGATTAGAATCAGTTGGAGGTTGTTGAACCGATTTGGACCAGTGGTACAAACCATCCGATCTAAAGGAGTAGATTAGTTGGGCTGTTACGATTTACCATATTTAGTTCAGTTTGTTTAAACTTAATTAAATGCATATAAAAGGTTGGATGTAATATGTTAGAGCTAGCAAACAAGCATTGAAGTGGTTACTATGTATTGCATGACTTATTTTTAATCAAAATTTTTACAATGGTTCCACCTTGAATTCGAATTGAATGTTTGGTGATTTTCTGGTGATGACAAGTTGATTGTGACCAAAATCTCTCCTTTACTGTAAGTTAGTCAGCTCCCAGATGTGGTTGGGCCCACCCATCTAGGTTAGCTTTGTACATTGCATAGTAGTAACTCTGTGTGTTAGTTATAGTCAGTTTTGCATTCTTTGTGATTTATTATCAGTTTAGTTTGTTGCATGAAGAATTATCTTAGTTTTATTTGATTGTGATATGTTGATGTGTTGATTCTCTTACAACCCTTTGTTTAAACAATCCAAAACCAAAATATCTGGGGTGATTCTTGTTTTCACTCTCAGGACAAAGTCATACTCTGCTCATAAACCTCATCATCACATTGATTTTCAATTGACATAGATGTGCATGAACTACATGGTCATTTAATGATTAAGAAGAGTTATCTATCCATTTGATAGTGCCAAAATCAATTTTAAATACTTAAATCAAATAACCTATTCCAAGATTAGGGATGAATGGGATTCGAGTTAGTTTAGAGTGAGATCAGTCCATTCCCAAATCGTTTCTTCGTTTCCTCTAATAACTAGATTGGTTGACTCTCTGTTGGATTGTTTTGCAGGTGATGCAACATAAGAAAATACTTGTCAATTGTTTGAACATTGTGATTGGCATGAACTTGGTTTGATATTTAGTTGAATGGATTGATGTTAGGTTGTCTGCATAAATGTATATATAAACATAACACTGCTTTTAGGATATTGGTTTGAATGATTTGTTATAGTTAAGTTTTGTGTGGCAGATAGATTTCTCGATTGATAAGTGTGTGAATCAAACTCATAATGAAAAAGGATGTTTAGTGTGATTAGTGTTAAAGAAATTTCATTAGCTTTGTTTTGATTATTGATTTCCCTGTTTTGTTTATTAGTGTTAGAGCAATTTCTTTTGTTTCGTTGGATTATTGATTTCCCTGTCTCGAGTGGTAGTTGATTTCATCGGTTTCGTTTGGATTATTTATTTCCTTTGTTTCGTGCTTGATTATATTTCGAATAATTTAGATGCCTGATTGAATGTCAACAATAACGCCTTGATTTTAAATAGGGTTAATTATAATTGAGGATTGGTATGATTCTAGGATGACTTAAAGTACAGTTTCTCAGCATTGTTTGTTGGATTGCCATGTATTGAGTAGACTTAATGATTGAAGTCATTTTCATCACTATGATTAATTAGGACCAGGATGCAATTGATTGAGAACACAAAATTAAGTTGGTAAATCAAAGAGTGAAACAAAGTGTTTAGTTCAGTACTTAAATTCAAAAGCTTTGGTAGGGAATGAGTCAATTAAGTACAGATTGCTTGTTTAAGTTAGAATTGGAAGTGTTATCCCAAATAGTGAATCTCTATTCCTTTTTTAGTGTGTACTGTAAGAATTAAAACCATAACTCGAGTTTTTTTTATTGATTAAGTCTGGTGTGACTAGGTATTCACTTGAAATCAATAATAAAGAATTCAGTAGCTTGTTAGTTTGGATTTCAATGCTAGGTTAAGTTAGCAAAGATTTTTGAAGTCTTAGATTAAATTTGATTGTTAGGTTTACTCATATTAGCTAGATGTTTTATTTATTTTAAGTGTGAAAGCATTCGTTTGTTTATTACCCTGCTAATTATTATAGGGAATTATTAAAACTCTAATCGAGCAACTGAACAAAGAAAGCACAAGGCAACTCAAGCTTACGAACCCGGATTAACAATTAATATTAAGAGGTTTAATTCACCAATTTAATCTCTCAACAGTTGTACCTCCCCCAAACTAAAAAATGACCGTCCGCGGACACATCAAGTCATGTGAAAAGAATTATGAATCAAAGCTGCAAACTCTATTCGGGGACATACCTGGGATTTACGTAGTGGAGTGACAGCCCAGAGGAGTAACTGCATTGAGGGCATAACAACATTTGGGGATTAACAACATCAGGTACTTAGAAATTTTTTCACCTCGAAGCAATAGCACTGGAGGAGTAACAACATTGGAGGAGTAACAACATTGGAGGAGTAACAACATCGAAGGAGTAACAACACCGGGTACTTAGAAAAAATTTCACCATAGAGTAGCAACACTGGAGGATTAACAGCATCGGAGGAATAACAACACCGAAGGAGTAACAACACTGGGTACTTAGAAAAAACTTCACCACAGGGTAGGAGCACTGGAGGAGTAATAGCATTGGAGGAGTAACAACACTAAAGGAGTAACAAAACTGGGTACTTAGAAAAAATTTCACCATTGAGTAACAAAACTGGAGAAGTAACAGCATCGGAGGAGTCACAACATCAGGTACTTAGAAAAAAAATTACCACGACGTAGAAGCACCAGAGGAGTAACAACATCGAAGTAACAATATCAAAGAAGTAACAACACTAATACTTAGAAATTTTTTCTTACCTCCATAGGATATAAACACCAGTGGTAGTACCTGCAAAAAAACAATTGAGTGGTAACAATATTTAT
>APFE030381796.1:129338-143656 GCA_000404065.3 Pinus taeda | reverse complement strand
TCTTTGCACTAACGACCTTCAAACTAGATTTATCAGAGAGATGTTTGATGAAGGCATCTTTAGAAGCCGACTGATGATACAATCTAAGACGATATCCATTTGCGATAAAAGAAGCATGTGTATCATCAATCATGATGAGTCTGACATTTCCATTATCAAATACCTCATCAATCTCATAAGGCCCTATCCAATGAGAGAAAATATTTCCCTTAAATTCCTTAAAACGAGAATCATACAGTAATGCCCAATCCCCTTTATGAAACACCTTATTCTTAATAAATTTATCATGTCAATTTCTCCTCTACTGTTGAATTACAGTTGTTCTCTCGACAACCATTAAATGAATTTCATCTAGTTCATTTAGCTATTCCAACCGGTGTTTCTGAGCTTCTGAATGGTCCAATCCTACTTTGAGAGTTGTTCTAACCATATTGATCTTAAATTCTAATAGAAACAACAAAGATTTACTGTAGAAAAGATAAAACGGTGAAAACGATGTTATATCCTGCCATGATGTTCTGTATGCCCAAAGAGCTTCAGGAATTTTTTCAGCCCAATCTTGGCGATAATTTTCCACAGTATTTATGAGAATGTTTTCTAGTACCTTATTCCTGCTTTCCACTTGACCATTCACCTCAGGGTGGTATGGGTATGTTATTCATAAGCCTTTCTATCATATGTGATGTAAATTGTGTTCCCCCATCTGAAAGTATGTCTCTCGAGGTATCATATCGAGCAACAATTTATTCAAACAAAATGTCTGAGACAACCTATTCTATGGATTTCGCCACAACCCTATCTTCAACCCACTTTGTCAAATAATTTGTCCAGAATAAAATATAAAATTTTGATGTGAAGACAAATTAAATGGTCCAACAAAATCAATAGCCCATTTCTCAAAAGTTTCAAGGACCACTTAACACTGTAACAACATTTCATCTGATTGACCAGGATGGCCCATCCGTTGGAAACTATCACATCTTTGAACATAATCTCTCGCATCCCAGAAGATGGAGGGACAATAATATCCCATATGTAACACTTTATGCCCTGTTTGTTTTCTGCAAAATGTCCCCCACAGGGGTTGTCATGAGCAGCCTTTAGGACATCATAGATGACATCTTCTGCTACATAACGTTGGATCTACTACTCGATTTCTGTATAAAATAGATATCCTGCTATCCATGAATAATGAGTAATATGACGAATGATATTCTATTGTTCCCTGTAAGACAAATGCTTGGGTGCCTTCCCTGTAGCAAGATAATTAGGAATATTTACATACCACAGAGTGAGTAGAAATTGCAAAAAGATATTCATCTGGAAAATTATCTTCTATTGGTGTACCTTCATCATTAGTATCTAATGTAGACAGGAAATCAGGAGCGACATTATCCTTGCCTGGTTTATCTATGATGGTAATGTCAAATTCTTGAAGTAATAATAACCACCTTGTGACATGCCCAAGAGTTACAAGCTTATTCATCAAGTACCTGATTTCTGCATGGTCAGTATGCACAAAAGTAGGATATCTAGTAGTGTAATGCCGAAATTTATTAACAGCATAAATAACAACCAAGAATCCCTTTTCTATTACCGAATAATTTAATTCAGCAGGTGTTAAATTCTTGCTAACATAATATATGCATGCAACTTCTTATCCTCTTGTTGTCCCAAAACTGCCCCTATTGTTGTTTGAGAGGCATTTATGTGGATGTGAAATAGGAGATCCCAATTAGGACCTTGCAAGATTGAAGCTTGGTAGATTAGTTCCTTGAATTTTACAAAAGCCTCATCACACTTATCTATCCACAAAAGAACTGCATCTTTAGTTAACATCTCAAAAAGTGGGAATACTATTCCAGAAATTTTTTCTATAAAGCGTCTATAATAGCCAACGCAACCAATAAAACTATGTACCTAGGTCAATGCCTTAGGTACAGGAAAATGCAAAATTACCTCTACCTTGGTTGGATCAACTTGAATTCCAACAACTAAAAGCAAGTGTCCTAGCACTATACCCTCTTCTCTCATGATTTGACACTTAATTGTACTTAGAGAAACATGCATTTGTATACATATTTTAAGCACCTTATCCAAAATTTCCAACCCTTCTTCAGATGATCCCCCATATGGTGTAAAATCATCCATATAAATCTCGACAATTTCATTGACTAGATCAAAGAAAATCCCTAATATTGCCCTTTGGAAGGTAGAAAGGGTGTTATAAAGACCAAATGGAAGGACCTGGTATGTGAAAGTCCCCCAAGGGCATGTAAAAGTGGTTTTATCATGATCGTCATAAGATATTCAGATTTGATTATAACCACTAAACCCATCCAAGAAGGAGAAAAACTTCTTCTTATCCAAGGTATCCAGGACTTGGTCAATGAAGGGTAAGGGAAAATGATCCTTCAAGGTTTCTTTGTTCAACTCCCTATAGTCCACACAAATCCGCCACTTACCATTCTTTTTGGGAGTGATAACTAGCGAAGACATCCATTGACTATCTGAGATAGGATAAATAAATCCTACATCCAGCAACTTCTTAATTTCATCCTTGAAAATGTTTTTCAGATCAGGGTTCATTCTTCTCTAGGGTTGTCTCATAGGCCGACAATCTTCTTTGATGTATATATGATGAGTGGAGAAATCAGTAGGGATACCCTTCATATCTGTATAATCCCTTGCAAATTCTTCCTTATGTTCACGAACAACTTTCAGGAGATGTTCGGTCTGGGATGGTGACAGGTTTGGGTTAATATTCAATATCTTTCCTGGCTCAATTTCTATAGGGATACTATCACTAGGTGTAATTACAGGAATATCGTCGTCTTCAATGCCTGATTCAATAGTTTCCTGCGTCTCACAACTCATAACAGATTCTAGAAATTGACAAGTTTTATCAGACACGCCATGGGGGCTGCTGATAAAAGTATTAATAGTATCATCTTTCATTTCATTTTTAAACCATAGGGCTTGACTAATAGTGGTTTCCTAGTTTTCGGCTTCAGGTCCTTCTAAAGCTAGATATTTTTTTTAAATGTTCTTTTACATGATGAAATTGGTTCCGCAATGGGGGTAAATAATAAGGCTTTTTGTATTTTCCCCATTAGATATCACCATGTTTCCTAATTACCTTTTGATATAGGCATTTGCAATTATTAGCCAAGGTCTTCCTAAAATCAGAGGGTGGCCACCAACTGGGAATTGTGTTTGTAAAACTAGAAGATCATCGGGATAATGCCATGAGTCCACTGAAATTGTTATGTCTTCCAATTTTGCTATTGGCCTAACTTTAGATCTATCTACTAATTCCAAGATAGTAGGAGTTGGTTTTAGATTCTGTAGACCTAGTGTGAGCATAGTTTCAGATGTGATGACATTAATTGTAGCTCCCAAATCTACCAATACATTTGGGATGTCAACCCCGTTAATCTGCATTGTCAAAATTGGGTTCCATGGATCTCCATATTTCACAAGTATAGTTTTACCCAACATAATATCTGATAGCTTCCCCATTACATGAATGGTAAGCAGATACTTTGTTTTCTTTCTAGGTTTCTTTGAATAGTACTCTCTAATTGCCTTAGCGTAAGTAGGCACATCCTTCATAGCTTGGAGTAAAGGAATTTTGACAAATAGATTCTACAGTTCCCCTAAAAGGTTAAATTATGGTTGAGGAGTATGTTTACTGAAGGCTTGATCCAAATCTTGGGGGAGGCCCCCAAGATCTGAAAATTTGAAATTCCAAAAGAAAAAGAAGAGAATTCCCAATAAACAAAACCACAAACAATTTTTCTATTAAAACGAAGAATAACTATAAAAGCTACATTGTGGCAAGAAAAATTTTGTTTTACAAAATGTGACTTGTTACTTATAGTATTTTTCAGTTACAATACCATGGGTCAATTCCCTAAGTGAATGAATAGCATGGGTGGGTGTTACAATACCATGGGAAAATACCAAGGGTGGATGTCACTTACAATATGATGGGTGGATGCCACTTACAATACCATGGGTAAATTCATGGGTGGATGAATAACATGGGTGGATCAATACCATGGGTTGATGCCATTTTCTATTTGGATCATTCAAATCTTGGGCAGAGGCCTCCAAGATCTAAAAGATTGAAATGGATTTTGCAGGATAAGCCCCTAAGATCTAAAAAATTGAAATGCTAGAAGAAAAAGAAGAGAATGCCCAATAAACAAAACCACAAATATTTTCTTTATAAAAATGGATAATAATTGTAAAAGCTACATTGTGGCAAATAAACTGTCCTTTTACAAAATGCAACATGTTACTTGTAGTAATTTTCAGTTACAATACCACGGGTCAATTCCATGGGTGAATGAATACCATGGGTGGATGTCACAATACCATAGGTCAATTCCATGGGTGGATGTCACAATGCCATGAGTGAATGAATATCATGGGTGGATATAAAAATGCCATGGGTGGATGTCACTTACAATACCATGGGTGGATAAATACCATGGGTGGATACCACTTACAATACCATGGGTAAATTCCATGGGTGGATGAATAACATGGGCGTGTGAATACCATGGTTTGATGCCATTTTCTATTCAGATCATTCCTCCCTCCTTAAGAAGCAATGGTCCCCATTGCGTGAAGTTCCCTCCTACGAAGCCTTTGTTGAATATGAAGAGCCACTGAAGAGAAGGGTTTTATGTGGTTAACCCATAACCATGATGAACAAAGATATGAGGATAGAGATAACCTGTAATGCTTGTGACCAACTATGATACTAATAGTGTGTGGCCTAGCAAATGGACTTCGATAAAGTGTGGGTTTGTGGATGACCTATAACCATGAAAAATGACGATCCAGGGATAGAGATACCTTGTAATGCTTGTGACCAACTATGATACTAACAGTGTGCGACCTAGCAAATCGACTTCAATGACAAGGAATTTGTATGGTTGACACATAACCATGATGTTGGTTGTTAATGAAGTAGTAGGTGCCTACATAGCCTTGGGTGGGAGGGCATGTCTCCAAAGAACCCAAGCTAAATGTTGCTATGCTGAAACTGCTGAATGTGAAGCAAGTGCTGACTAAAGCGGGGTCAGAGGTCACGTCTCCAAAGGGAACCTACTCTGAATGCTTCTCCAGAATTAAAATGGACATAACTCGGTCAATATAACTCATAATATTTATTATAACATGCCTTTGGAAATAGAAGGACCATTTTGCATCTTCCCATGTGTTGGAAATCCTTATCTAGACACTCTAGAATCTCTTATTTGCGTTGCAACTTTTCTGCCATCACAAAAAGTTCTGAAAAAATAGTTGATTTTAAATTAGCGATATCTCCCACATCCGAACTCCAATTCGAAGCATTTTTTTTTTTTAAATTGAACAATTTTTCGAGAGGAGCTCAGATTTACAATCACTTTTTTGAAATTCTACACCAAAATTGTAAAAAAATATAGTATATTGTCCATCCACGAATTGTCATCAAAAACATTTCTGCAACATAACTGATTTTAAATTAGCGATATCTCCCTCATCGGGACTCCGATTCGGCCATTTTATTTTGTGAATTTGGGTATTTTTTCACAAGTAATCCATATCTATTATTTTCTTGTGTAAATTTTGTACCAAAAATTTCAAATCTGCTCTGCAAACTCGTCACCCAAAAACATTCCTACAAAAAAATGAAAAAAGAAAAATTATTCCCGCTTGGCCCAAGAAAATTCTTTGTGGAGGATGTAGCACATGCCTAAAGTTTGTTGAATATTTCTGCAAATTTTGAAACTAAAATATGCATCAAACACTCATTCCCATGGAATCATAACCTTCTTTGATAACACTGATCCAAATCTTGGGGGGAAGGCCCTCAAGATTTGAAAAATTAAGATGCCAAAAGAAAAAGAAGAGAATGCCCAATAAACAAAACCACAAAGAATTTTTTTTATTAAAATGGAGAATAACTATAAAAGCTACATTGTGGTGAAAAAATTGTCCTTTTACAAAATGGGACTTGTTACTTATAGTATTTTTCAATTACAATACCACAGGTCAATTCCACGGGTGAATGAATACCATGGGTGGATGTCACTTACAGTACCATGGGTGGATGCCACTTATAGTACCATGGGTAAATTCCATGGGTGGATGAATAACATTGGTGCATGAATACCATGGCTTGATGCCATTTTCTATTTGGATCAAGGCTAATCTCTCGGGATAAGGCAGACTAGTGGGGCAGCCTTGACTCGAACCCGAATGAGGAGAGGGGTGTTTGAAATAATTCTGATTTGACTCATTCTTTTCTACCTAGGATTCTGGTTCTCAATCTTCATCACCAATATATTCAATGATAACTGGTGAAGTCTAAGCATTCACCACTCGACAAGATCGCAGATTTATTTCATTACATTCTATGGTGGAAATGTTATATGAAGGAAGGTTAAGCATGTTAGCCTACTGAGAACCCTTATTATTAGCATTTGTATTAGGTCGAATAGGAAGCTGAGGATGAGGAGGAGTACTGGAGGGAATGTTAGAAGGAAATTGCAACAACTATTGTTGCATAGTTTGAGGAAATTGACTAGGAGAAGGGGAAGGCGCTCGCCAATTCTCAGACTATGAAGGGTTTGAACTAAATTGTTGGAACCAAGACTCCTAGGGCAAATATTGATAGAATTGAGGCCATGATTGAGGAAAATGTATTGAATGAGGAATCATATTTAAATTTCTAAAATAATGAGAAAAGTCATGAGACATACCTTCATTTGAGCTAGATGGTTGTGGCTTCCATGGTTTCTTGGAACCCATAAAGCATAGTTGTTTTACTCCTTCAATTGTTCCTTGGAATACTACCTTTAGCCCAGGAAGGGATAGACATGAACTGGTGGAGTGAGTCTGTTCACATATTGCACACATCTCCACAATATTTAATGGACATACCTTTAATGGATGTTTCTTCCTACACTTCGGGCAAAAGATGGTCATGGTCCTTTCTAACTCCATTTGCTTTTGTATTTCTTGTAAACCATCCATTTGAGAGGAAAGTGTACTCAAGATGTCAGTTTTCATATTATCCAACAAGTTCCCAATTTCTGCCTTTGTAATTCCTCCACTAGATGTTTTGGAAGTTCAAATCCCTTGCTTATTCCTTGTATCCCCTCATGAACACTAAACACATAACTCACAAATAGAGTCACAGTCCTCCTTAGATATATCGCCCTTTCCTACTATGTTCAACGGTCCAAAGAGTCCTCCCTTAGGGCCCTAAGAAAAATAGTTTCTAGGATATCCTTGTCCAGGTCGCTATGGCTAGACCTCTGTAGAGTATATTTAAAGTGTTCCACACAATCCTCCATATTATCATCCTCCTTCTGCATAAATTTAAAAATTTCTTCCTTTATGTCCCAATATTTACAATAATCCTGATACTTCTCCAGAAAAGCTTTCTTCATTTCCTCCCAAGAGGAGATAGATTTTCCACCTAGACCCATAAACCATCATAGAGTTGTACCTTTCAGAGTAGCAGGTAATATTTTCAATTTTTAAACATCAGTTACATAGTCATATCCCCTACAGATAATATCAAATTTGAATAGAAATGTATCTGGATCTTTTGAGGAAAGCCCATGGAAGTTAGGCAAAGTTGTTAGTGGAATGTGCTTCATCGGAGCATCACCTATCATATCTCTAATTGGAAATTCAATCGAAGAGGTTGCACGTTCCACGAATATGATCCAATAATCACTTGGAATTTCAATAGGTTCCTCCTGTATAACAAATGAAGATTTAGGTCGCTTAACAACACTTCCTTGATCACGCGGTGAAGAAAATTCCTCCAAATTTCCTTCTACAGGCATACTTGGATTGATTTATTTTCTTGGCCCTCTTCTTGCTACTTCCTCTTCTTTTGATATTGAAAGGGGTAGTTCTATTTTCCTTGAAGCTTTTCTCTCTACTTCTCCTTTTGTCATTGAAGGCGATATCCTCACTGGGTAATATTGGTTGTTCAACGGACTTCCCCTCAGACTACGTGTGAGTCCCTAACCTAACAGTGGCTCGTGAAGATGCTTTAGCTTTCGCATTGATTTCCTGGATGTAGGTGTTCCTACCTAAATCCTTCCTTCCTTTCTTTGGGGGTCCTCCTCTTCCCCTTTTATTCAGATCTTTATTCATCTAATTGAAGCAATAAAAATTCTCACATCTCAGGACCTAGAGTAGGGTTAGAGACATTCCCTCCCAGGGAGAGAGAATAATTTGGAACAAAAAATAAAACAAAGGAAAAAGTAAAACAAACCATAAGCTTAGGGCCTAGAGCAAAGTAAGAAAACTTCCTTCCCCAAGTCAAGAGGGTGATTTTAAGAGCAAAAGAAAAACAAAATAAATAAATAAATAAAAATAAAATCTAAGCTCAGGTTCAGGAGTGATGTAAGAAAACTTCCTTCCCCAAGGTGAGAGAGTGATTTTAGGAATCGAAAAGAAAAACAGAATAAGAAAAGAAATCTTAAGCTCAGGGCCTGGAGTAAGGTAAAAAAGCTTCCTTCCCCAAGGCGAGAGAGTGGTCCCTATGTATTCAATCAAAATAAAAACAGAAAAACCCAAAAAAAAATAACTCGTAACCTGGAGTAGAGTAAGAAAACTTCTCTCCTGAGGATGCGAGATTGATCCAGTGACCAGCCTCAGTTGTGTTCTCGCACCTTGATAGCCTCCCCGACAATGATGCCAAAATGTTGGTGTCCAAGTGTGAATAAAACTATTCAACCCTTTCCCACATTAATCATCAGTTTGAGATCTATTGGTTATTTCAAGGCTAACGCACAAAGTATATGCAGGTAACAATTACACAACCCAGAATTGATCGAGAATTCATCAACAAATAAAAAATGACTGTAACAACAAATGGAAATGAAAACAATAAGCAATCTGTAACAACAATGAAAATGATGGAAATAATTAATTATAATAGAAATATGATTCACAACATTTACATCAAACCATCATAGCAAGGAAAGGAAATACATACATGAAAAGGAAACTAGCACACACTAACTCAATAGCACCTAGTCAGGAGAGTGGTCCCAACTCCCTGATCAGGGTTGTGATGAACTCACAAACTTAACGAAAGATCATAAAACTAGAAATTTCATTAATGTAAACAAGTCTCTCTTACAAAACTCAATTCTCTTCTCTCCAACCCCCTATTTCAATCTCTCTATCCTTTCTTATACAAAAATAGTCCTTGAGATCAAGGTAACTATTGCCTGCGATTTACATGAAGGCTATAATAAGCTTAAAACTGAATACAAAGGATAGAAAGAGGAAGTCTTAGTTGGCTCTGTCATTACCGCTACAATTTGATAATCGCTCTGTCAGCTCAATGTGTAAACTTAGCCATTTGACTTGGAAATCTGCACATAAAATGAAGTTTAGCAAGTGCTTTCATCATAATCCCCTAGGCTATGCTTCAATGATTAAATAATTCATAAAGACATGATTAAAGGTGTACTTGCATGATTTAGGATATGAAATGACTTAGTTAGGAGTGGAAATGTGAAGGAAAATAGGATAGAAAGGTAAGTAAAAACATGCAAATTTATCTCCTAACATATTATTCCTTGTTTATTACAGCATTTGAATACCTACACAAGAGGCCAAAGACACAAAAAAGCATAAAAGTCAACAAGCATAATCAAATGTAATCTACCTAACAGATCAAGGAGCATCAAGGTAAATGAAGCATTAACACAAGAATTTATGGAAAGTTAACCAACAGTTGTATATATTAATAAACAAAAGAGGAAGCAAACAACCCAGACATTGATGTTAGTAGCCCTCCTTGAGTGAATGTCCAAGTCCAAGATCAAGCTCTCCAAGAACTCCTTCTCCAAGCCAAAGTGAATAGCATGTAGGCACTATCTCAGTATAAGGGTGCAAATAATCAGAGGCTAACCATTTGGGAATGGAAGGGGATGAATCTATAGGTAGGGAGAGGGAGTTAGGAGATCACCAAATATAGGGGAAGGTCCTCATCTTAAGGAGGAAGGTCATAGGGATAATATCAAAGGGTAATATTGGGACAATTCAACCACATCCACAACAAACATCATCCAGCTCGCTATTTTGGAAGCATCTAGATCACAAAGCTTCTCCAGTTTGGGAAAACTTGCCTTTTAGGGATTAACACAAGTATCTAGGAAAAATTTGCTCTAGAAGCGTGAGCCTCATATGGTGCAACCTTCCATCAGCATGAGAGGGTAGTGTCATAGTCGTGCTGACCCAAAAATTAGGGTTTTGAGCTCATTTTTCTTAGGAAAGGCTCGAGGCAACTTTTCATTAGTTCCTCAGGGAGGATCTAGATTGCATATCAGGATGGGTACTCTACATAGTTTCCAAGGTTTTGGCACTCTGAGGTATGACACAAGGAAGTGCAGGAGGTGTGAAAAAATACTATGTAATAGATGACCCCTAAAGCATAAAGGCATAACATGGAGTGATGGCTAAGATTATTTACAAGCTATTGCAAGGCCTAGAACAAAAATCGTTAGGAGACCTGCAAATCGAGGACGCATATACATATACATATATTATATATCTATCATAAATATCAAAACATGAATCCACGGTATGGACACAACCATCTAGATAGAAAGGAAATGTGAAAAGATCCACAGTATGGGCAAAGCCATCCGAATGAAAAAAGGATCATCTTGAAGTCTAAGATCCATGGTACAGATGCAACAACCTGATATAGAAGGATCATCATCATCATAGATATAAGGTCTCGTGGTATGGTCACAACCATCCATATAGAGGAAACATGTACACAATAATGAATAATACATAACCCCACATAGCCTGAGTTATATCAAACAAAACTCAAGGTCTTTTGCTCCATCCCAACTCGATCAAAGTATGAATTCTAACATGTGAATGAATGTGTCAAAGTCGAACATGCTAGAAAACCATTTGATTACTGGCCAATCATGTGAACTATTAACAAGGATGAGAGAAACCACCAATAATGACAATGGCTTTCAAGATACAACAATACAATCTATGAATGTTAAAATGAAGCTTAAGTCTAAAACTCATGGAATCATTCCATCGAAAGCCAATGATGAAAACTTGTCATCGAATGCGAAGAGATTTCCATTAAAGCATGCAAGCTCTAAGGTTCTAAAAGGGAGTTTCTAAATCATACTCTTAGATAATTAGTTGAATTCGATAGAAAATAACCCATCGAAGGAGGGCCATAATGATTCCCTCATCATCGACATGAAACAAGGAATAAAGTGGAATAAACAAGTATGATCCAGGACTGTGGAAAAAGGTCAAGCAATGTATAGGTAGTAAAAACTACAAATAGGACTTCTCTTCAACGTATTTGCAACACAACTCCAGAGTGTGGAAGAATTTGACACAACATAGGACCAAGGGTCATGAAGATGAAGTGGAATAGTCACATGAGAGGTAAAATGGATTACCCAAACTCGGAACGACAAGTGACTAAGTGAGGATATCCAAAACCTGACACAAGAAACAGATGAGTATCATGTTCAAGAGTGGCGTGCTTCCTATACAGGAGATGTTTCACTTTCACTTTTTCCCCACTACTTCCAGTGAGTACCCCAATTGTTTTTAATCACACACTTGAATGGGATAGCATATGTTTGCCATATAAGTTCATTCTTCAAACGAATCCATCCTAGTAAGTTTTGCGAGTCCTGGGAGGGAGAAACTCGATCTCATCGTGGTGACAAGTCTTTCATCGTTTAATTTTTACGAGTCGGATGGAAGAGTAACTCAGTGTATTTTTCATATTTAGAGAGCTTGAAAAAGAGATGAAAATAAAACTACATCAAGTCCCTTTTCTTAATTTGTCTCTCGAACTTGGAAAGGTAGAAAACAATATTCAATAGAACCTCTTGACCATGACGACCAAGGTGTTCTTTTTTCGTAAATAGTTAACTCCAGTCTAGAAAGGGGTAAACATATACTGAGATGATGTCAATTCATTTAATTAGTGAGTTTGAAAAGATAGCGATCTTTTCATCTTTTGAGAGTCAGAAAAGAGATTAAAGATGACTCCTACTGGACGAACGAGTGGTATAAAAGGATATAAACTAGTTCCGGTCATGATGGAACTGCTCAAAACATATAAAGGTGAAGAGGCTGGCTAATAAGACCACTCATCGCAAATTTTCTTCAGGAAAAGGTAAAATAACCAAGTGAAAGTGAATGATCGACCAAAGATATGATGGCGATGGAATGAAAGAAGAAAGGCTCATCTAGAAAAAATTGGCTGATACAAATGAAAATCACAAGATGTAAAGTGGGAATAGTTTCATTTTTACACAAGTTTGAAACAAAGATAAACTATGGTTGAATATATTTGAAAATGTTTTCATTTTTTCACAAGCTTGAAACATGAGAAAAAACTATGCTTGGATTTGGTTTCATTTTTACACAAGATTGAAACAAAGATAAACTATGCTTGAGTTTGGTTTGCATGCCCCCAGCATAATGACTCAATTCGAGGTACATGCCCCCAATGTTAATTTCATTCACCTAAGTAGACTAGTAGTTACTAACGGGTGGATGGAATGAAGGTTCATTTATGAGATCAAGTGAAAGAATCGACTTGGACTTTACAAGATCTAATCAAAGACTCGAATTGGAAGGGGATCTATTTCATTTCTTAATGAGCTTGGCATGGGAAAAGAACAATGCTTGTGACACCTATTTCATCTTTAAACAAGGTTCACATAGTAAAATAACTATCCTCATAATCTATTTCATTTTTTAAAGAGGTTGACACAGTAAAATAACTATTCTCATGGCCCTCGTTTCATTGTTTAACGAGCTTGACACAAGTAAAGGAATCATGTTCATAACCTTTGATCATAGACCAAAAGAGGCCATGGCTTCCAAGAGGTTCTCATCATATGGGAGAACAACCCTCTAGAAGGGATACATGTCTAGGGATCCAAATGAAAAATTAGGCTACAATGCCCCCAGTACATGATGTACTACATCACCTACTAGATCAGCAGTAGATGTGGGCATGGAGTAGGTGGCCACGTAATTAACATGTGGTAGGTGTGATACTGCTTGCATATAAGAACCATTTAGGGATGATGGTTGATTGGAAGTTGATTTAGGACCAATGAGTTTAAGTTGATCAATGACTACAATCCTTACTTCATGTGGGAAACACATCACTTGAAAGAGGGAAGAGACAAAATCTCACATGACATAAACATAATCACAACCAAGGAGTAGATTAAACTCCAATGGACTTTGAAAAACCATCACGTCTATATAGATAGTCTTTCTTCCCAAAGTAATAGGCATCTTAGGAAGAATCTCTAATGGTTGATTGGTTCCTATGTTAGAAGTGTTGGCTTAGTGGGGCCTGACCCAGGTTTGGAAGTGATTTAGCCAAGAAAATCTCGATACTACTGGCCCTTTTGGCAACAGTCCATGGAGCGCGGACTGAGGTCTCACCCAAAGTAGTATGGGAGGGTGCTAGAACCAGGTTTCTACACCTTGGGGATGTCTGATTGGTTGTGATTGGTACGTGGTCCAACCTTCACACTTACTGCGCTATGCACACCTACAGGTACCCCGCACCCTGTGACACTATCTTCACACAGTTCTAACCGTAGTGAGACCTGTGCTATTTACCCAAGTATTCCTTAATTAGTCTCCATTAGCTGATTACTTAGATTAAATTCACATTAAGCCTTCATACTAGTATTCATCAAGTGCATGCAGTAAATAAACAGAGTAAAAGTAATGTATAACATCAACATAAAGATTCTGTTATGAAACCAGCTCACAAAAAGATAGAAAAGAGAGATCCACGCCTTAGAATTCAGCCTCTTCGAGGGGGCAACCTCCTTTACATTACATAAATGAACAATTCTTCGATGATACAAATGAAAAGACCTCCTTTCTATATATAGGAGTCTAAGGGGTCATAACACAACTAGAGCCTACATAACAATAATAATGTAAGGGCACAATAATAATAATAGTGGGCTTCTATGGGGCACAATAGTAACAATATGGGCACTACATGGGTACATCAATATAATAAGTGGTTTGTACTAATAACAATAAGGGGTGACACTAGTAGTATAGGGGCCTGCGCAGCGGAATCGTGGTGGGCCCATAACCCATAGGTCCCAAGATCGAAACTTGGCTCTGATACCAAATGTTATGAAACCAGCTCACAAAAAGATAGAAAAGAGAGATCCACACCTTAGAATTCAGCCTCTTCGAGGGGGCAACCTCCTTTACATTACATAAATGAA
>APFE030381796.1:23093-129318 GCA_000404065.3 Pinus taeda | reverse complement strand
AAATGAAAAGACCTCCTTTCTATATATAGGAGTCTAAGGGGTCATAACATAACCAGAGCCGACATAACAATAATAATGTAAGGCCACAATAATAATAATAGTGGGCTTCTATGGGGCACAATAGTAACAATATGGGCACTACATGGGTACATCAATATAATAAGTGGTTTGTACTAATAACAATAAGGGGTGACACTAGTAGTATAGGGGCCTAACAGATTCCAGAATAGATGCACATAACAATTTTCTCTTTATTATCTTTCAATTGCAAGTACAGACCCAACTCCGACTACGCACTCAGCTACAGGGGTCTGAACACTTAGCTGTGGACTCTACTAGGCCTCTGCGCACTCAACTATAGAGCCTCTTCCTACCACTATGACCCAGTACACCTCAAATTCCACTTTATGCTCTTACATGCCTTTGCTATTCTATCTATTCTCTACTTCTTCTTAGTTCTCTCTACACTTAGAGCCTCACTCTATTTATATAATCCCATGGTCTGTGCACCATGGGTAGGCTGACACATCTTTACATTAAATTACAACTCTTAGGGTGGACAACCCTGTGAATCGATTACACAATTCGCGCTCCACGCCCATACTTCGCGGAGTTCTACACCATATTTGACCAAAACTTGGGCTTTAAGCTCCAAAACTTGCTACGGGGGATCCCATGCCCAATAGGTCCCCAACAAAATCATCGTGACTTGTCCCAAGTCACTCTATTAGTGCCACGATCTTAGCACGAAACCCCTCAAAATGTGCCTATGTTGTGTGAAGGTCCGCAACACATTGTTTTGTTGTCTGCTAGATCTTCTCTGCTCTTTCTACTGAATGCTCGCTGCCAGGGTCAGATCCCTATCTTAAGGCATGCATCACCTTCATTTGTGTGAGATTTCATTTCATATCAGTAGTGATGTAGAAAGCCTCATCAATCCACGAATGGACGCACGCTTTAAGTACTACCTCTTTCTATCACGCAGCATCCACCTGTTGCTTCAACGCCTTCACTTGTTGTAGCTTCGCCAACGCTAGGTCAGGACAATTATCTATGCTATTCCATGCACACTGTCATATTGCACTTGGAGCTCTCGTGCTTCTATTTCCAGGCACTATATGGTGGGGTCCTCCTATAAGGAAGTGAGGACCGCGAGGGATTCTTCCAACATCATAGTACAGTCCTGTACTGCCTATCCTATTTCCTCTAGCCCCTTGTGGATAGCACTAATGCATTGTTCCCTAACTTCCGGGGGCATGTAGTCGCACCTTTAATCACAGTTCGGAAATATGAAGGTTGAGGTCCAGCTCAATCCTCGTTGCTTCCTCCTTTGACTCAAAGAATCCACTGGCCAATCTGTGAATTCGCACTCCAGCTAGTAGGTCTGTCACAATTTCTAACTCTGGAGTGCGACGACATGCTTCCTCTACTATATGCTTTAGATTTTGATTCTACGCCACTGCTTCATCACGTTGTAGACTAAGCTGCTCAATGTTGATTCGTTGTTCGCTAAGCATTTGTACTGTGCGTCCTTCCCTAGCATGGAGTTCTATTGTCGCTCCGTCCTGTAGCTGGTATAATATATCCCATAGAATGGCAACCAAGTTTAGGCTAATTCCTTTGATCTAGCCCACCGCAGCTCTGTCCTCTGTGTTATCTGTTGTCAGTGCTCCTTTCGGCAATGTGACGGTGTTAGCCATTTTGGCGCGCAGCAACTGCTCCATTGCTGATGTACCTGTGGCATCATAGGCAACTACCGTTCCCTCTAGTGGGGGCCGCACCTAAAGTTGCTGCAGCAGTGCCCTGAGGGCCCCCAACACATTATGTTGCTCCGTCATTAATTCCTACAGTGCTTCCCTAGTGACCTCATGAACTATGTCGCCGATGTCGTAGAGGTCACCCTCTATCAGTGTAATGGGCTCACCGTCGAG
Source organism: Pinus taeda (assembly GCA_000404065.3). Taxonomy (NCBI): domain Eukaryota; kingdom Viridiplantae; phylum Streptophyta; class Pinopsida; order Pinales; family Pinaceae; genus Pinus; species Pinus taeda. The sequence continues at coordinate 127,387 of APFE030381796.1, read as the reverse complement.
CTTGGAAACCTTGATCTTCTTCTGTGGGCGTACTCGTTCCATACCACGTGATCATTTCAGTTGTGAAGATGTTGTGCTTGGGTCCACGCCTTCCGTTGTGTCCTCTATCCCTTGTCTTGTGGTCAATTTTGGGCCTCTTTCTTCCTATCTCATGGTGGCCCCTATTCGCTATGCTATTGCTACTTGTTCGGCACCCTTGGTCTGATCTATGGTGGCCTTTGCTGCCTCACGAAAATCCCTTACCTCCTTGGGCCAACTTCTCGTTGCGCTTCTGCTGAGCCAACAGCTTGGTGGCATCCTTCTATTTTTGTACCACTATCTTATAGTGCATCGCCAAATCCAGGGCGTGCCACTCAGGTGGCACAACAAAAATGGCATCATCAATCGCAATGAATAACAATTTGGTCCAGTTCTGTGCCGGATATTTATGCGCCTTAATATACACATTGTACATATCTGCCTCGAAGTCTACAAAGCTCCATAGACTGTCATACATTGTGGGGGATAGGCACGGCCTTCTATTAATCCACATCTGGACACTCGCTTCCATGAGCACCCAAAAGATCTTGGTCTCGCGAATCTATGTGGCGTCCTTCGTAGCCCAAAGCGACACATATTTTGTAGCGTCTAGCAAGTCCTGTTCAAGAGGAGGGAACTGACTATCCTCAAGAAGTTCCCCTGACACCAATACGATGGACAAGAGAAACCATGCGTAGTGGAAGGTCTTACCTTGCTCCTGGACTTCCTTGCAGTTGGTGAGGAATTCCTCACAAAGGAAGGTGGCCCAGTTGAATTGGACCCCCTCCACACATTTTTTGGCCAACACGACGATCGTTGTTGGTACCTCGTTGTCATGGTATTTTATCATCACCTTCCCGGCCAATAGTTGGGTGGTTATGCACACCCCTTTGTCTAGAATGCTACTAATTACATAACCTTTCTGCTTTTTTTCCAACTTGTAGTTCTTCTTCATGGCCTCTACGAGCACCAAATCTCCACTTTTTCCATCTATTTCCATGGGGTCCCTTCCCTCACAGGGAAGTCGAGAAATCCTATGAATAAGCTCTGCCGTGATGGGAATGGGCTCCTCCAGCCATAGGTACCCATCGTGTTCCAGGCAAAGCAGCTACCTGGTGACAAAGATCGTAATTGGTGTGCATTGAAAATTCAGAATCTATAGTAGGTGGAGTAGCCCGGCCTTCTCCACACTGCGCAACCATTTTTTTGGTTCTAGCATTGTAACGGACCCCTCCTTGCTCTGTTTCATGAGTTTTCTAGTCTCCAAACGTGGAAACTTTTCATTGACTGCAAGGTCCCAATCTTCAAATTTCATCGTGGGAACACGGCCCAGAACCAAACCTTCAAACAAAATTCCATTTGGGAGGAGCGGGATTTGGAGTGAGCTCTTAACGACATCCAAATCCTTGGGTACTTTTTCTTTCCCTTTCCATGGAGGGACATACTTGGGCAGTTTTGCTACAGTGTGCACTGGCTGAATTTCTTCCTCCATTTTTCATCTGCCTCAACCTCTTCTATGAAAGCCTAGAGGTCCTCCTCCTCATCATCTGTCTCAAGATTAATAGTCTTGCCCTTGTCTTCCATAGACATTTTACCAAACTACGGATTTTGTGGAGACATGCAAACTAATCCTGCTACTTGTGGATCCATTTTGGGCCTCAGCGTCCAGGGAAATTTTGGAATTTCTGGTGCATCCCCCACCTGCAACATAGGGCTCTGCGCGGCTTCCTCATTTTTCAACATCACTCTATTTAAGAGGTCCTGCGTCTCCTTCGGCAATGTCTCAAATATTAAACTTGCTCTCAAGGCTTCCAAATCTGTAAGGTCCATATCCACTTGATATCGCAACAACTGAATTCTCAAAACGCCAAGGGTTGTTCACTGGATAGCCACTTGTGATTTATATACCTTTCTGAATTCACATTCAACCGTTCCCCCCATATTCATCCCATTAATGCTAGATTGGTGGTAGATCATCCCAAATCTATTTCTAACTTCGTGTCTTAATTTCCCACCCCCTGCTCCTCCTTGTCTTAAATTGGACATCTTGTCATGAACAGTGACACCAATAATCACTTCCTAGCCTACCCACATGGCAACGCAGCCCCCTCTATGTGGGCAAGACCCTTGTGACATGTCGATCCTGTGTGCAACCTCCTTATCACGCAGCTCCCTCACAGACTCTTTTAGAGTCCCATGCTCTCTTTCAACTGCTTGGAGTGTTGAGACTATGCTCCCTACGAATAGGGAGGTGGTTGCACCACCTATGTGAGGCTTGAATTCACCTTCCAGCCTAGTCCATGGGTACTCTCCAATTATCCTCGTGACAGTCTGTGCCACGCGTTCTTCCTTATGTGGTGCATGCCCCTGGTTACATTGTCTATTGAGGTGCAGTCGTAGCCATGGTAGCAGAGTCACAAATTCTCGGAAACAATCTTCTAATGCAGTAGTATGACTATCCATATCTTGTCTTGTCATTCTTAGTTTATTGGTGCGAACTTCTTGCACGATTTTTTTTTCTAGTTTTTTTATCTTCGCGTCCCTTAACATGCTTTTCTTCCATAGTCGTACCTGATCTTCTTCAAGTTCGCAAAGCTTAAGGCTCCCTCACCGAATGGCTTCCTGAATCTACACATGTTCATCCTCACATAGCTGCATAATTCCTTCGTCCTGGTCCTCGCGTATTGTCCCAACTGTGGGATCTATTGCGTGAGGGTTCCTTTCCTCCAAAACTATGGTCTCGACTATGCTCCTCAACTTCAAAATTGTATCCACATTCATGTTTTTGCACATGGCCCTATAGGCCCATCGAACCGCTAGTATGCACAGGGCCCAAATAGTTTTTCTCACCTGGTGAACCCTGTTCACGACTCCACATACCTTCTTGAATGCTTCTACATGGAAATTTTGCAGTTCATATCACATCTCCTGCTGCTGTGTCCTATTCTAATTTTCAATCATGAATTTGGGGTGTGCTTGTGTGGGATTCACAACACATGTCTGTACCCATCGACGCAGGTGGGTGCACAAGTTGCTCCATCCTTTTTTCCCGACTCTCATTCGAAGCTGGGGGCTTCCAAATCATAGGCAAATCATCCTTCTACATCCACACCAGTCCTCAAAGTTTCCCTGATGTGTACCCCACCATTATGTAGGTGTTACACATAATGCCCATTTCAACGCATTAAACCATTGTTGTTCTGATACTGCGCTTTCAAATTTTCTGATGAATTCATCCACCGCTGTTAATCCATCATATGTCAACAGCTCTCTTGCCTCTATTGTCACGCAACGAAGTAATCTAATCATCATGTTGCAATCCAGCGTTGTCACTTTGTGCAACCGATTCTACCATCGCTCTACTTCTTCATTTGAATTTGAAGTGTAGGAGCTTTCACGCTCCCATGAGATTCTCCCATCTGCAATCGGATTCACCTAATCCTAGTCTTGTGCCATAATCAATATCATCATCGCTTTCACCACCGTGCACTGGTTCAGTGTAGTGCACTCCTTCGGCTGGGTCTAGTGGGACTACTATGTGATGAGCCCTAGAAATGGTAATTATATGGGCTCATTCTGCCTCTCATTTCGAGTTAATCTACCATTCTCATTAGTTTACTACATGTTTTTGAATATGTTTATGCTAATAGAGTGGATTGCGTTAGTCACTTTGCCATGTAGTCTAATGAATGTTTTATGCAAATGTTTTGGCCAATTTTGGACAAAGTCAAAGGATTTATGAGCAAATGGCAGCCAAAACTCGTGGAAAATAGGGAAGAGGATTTGTAGGGGGGATGTCTCCTACTTTTATGACCTCTTTCCTTGAATCCTCCATCAGGAACTCGGAGCACAGAGGTCCACATTGATGATTCCAAAGAGCAGCCGAGCAAGTAAAGAAGGATTGTTGTTTATCTCCAATCCTAGGAAGCCGAGTTCCTTGATTTTAGGAGGACTGTTGAAGGACTCCATTTGTATAAATGAGAAAGCTTAGAGCCTCAGTAGGTTAGCCAGTTATTAGTAGATTTTCACACTTTTGTGCAGTATTGTGTTCAGCTCTTTCTCGAGTTCCTTTTAAGAATAGTTTATGTAATGTAACTGCTATTTTTTTGATAATGAAGATGAAATAGTTTTTGAGCTAGCACTGATCTCTTTCAAAGGGCTAAAGCTCTTGGGTTAGGGCCAAATCCAAGCTACCCAACACCTCCTACTGTGTACTTATATGTTTTTGCTTCAATTCATGAGTTAATTTATGTTGCATAGATTCATTTTACTTTGTTAGATTAGGTTGCTTTTGATGGTTAGTATAGTTGTTTTTGTTTCAGTTGCTTAAGTAGGCTACTATAGTGATAGAATAAGATTCAAAAAAGGCCAACAATAGGCCCTGGTCTCCTTTCTCCCTTCCTAGGACTATGATTTGAGGTCAAGGCACTTCCACTGCCACCAAAAACACAGTTTTTGCTCTTCCGTGCAACTACTAGTGTGATAACTCGATTTGGAAAGATTGATATTGGTTCAGATTCAGTTGCTTAGATCGTTTCCTATTATTTTACCATAGATCTCTCTGCATGCTTTTCTGTTCGTAGGTTATTGTTCAACATTTTGTGTTTCTAGGTCAGGAATTAGGTTAACGAGTGATATTTCTGTTTTCATAATACAGCTAATTTTTTCCCGCTCAGTTTTGATAAGAAAATGTGCATATCTCTTGCAGGACACCTCAACTCACCATGCATCCATAAAACATCTAGCACCAGCCCACTTCTCATAGATTTACCAAGTCATTCGCAACATTTCACCAATCTGCCCTAATTTATGTGTTTTTTTCATAAAGTTGCTTTCTTGCCATTTGAACAAATTCAACCATCACGTTCGTTCTTAATATTCCCTAACACACTCCAGACACCTAAGAACCTTCATCTAGCCTTCAGTACCCCTTTCCCATCATTTTTCCACATTCAAAACTCTAAAAATAGCTCTCGGCCTCCTCCTGTAGATCCTTTGTAGCCTCCTGTAAAATTTCCTGTGAGTGATTTTTCAAAGTTCAATCGCTATGAAAGTCTTCATAAAGGTACTAAAGGCTTATTAGGACCTCTCCACACCTTCCTCCACCTCTACCATAGCTAACTCCATCTTCCTTTGCCACCAAACCTTTGCACAATCACAATCAGACAACTCACAAGCATAATAATTTCACATAAAAACATTCAAAAGAACAAAAAGATGTTTCCTTCTCATTTCTTTTCAGAAGTAACTTGAATAAATGCAATTTACCTTTTCAATAGTCAATGGCACTCATTTCTTCAATTTTCATTTCTTTTCTTGCAAAAGTAGGGTTAATAGGTAAATTAGGGTTTGCTAGGGTTTGCGTTACATTTCGGTTTTCCTTCTCTTTCTACAAATAGAATAGCCCTTGTAGAGTTTTTTCTCTCATCACAGTTAAAGCTTCTTCTAAGAACTCATAGAAGTTTTCTTAAGCTCCTAGCAAACTTGCACCAGTTGATCAAGTGACAGCCTGTAATAAGAGCTAGTACTTGTGCATACAGCACCGTCACTTCCAAGTTTGTTACGAACTACCTGGTTGATGAAAGTAAAGTAGGAAGCCCCAGGAGTTGCAGCATTATTGCTGCAATACTCGTGAACACCACTATGCATAGTGAACTTTTATCGAAGATCATTTTGTGCTTCTTCAGATTGATGACTCCATTCATATCGATGGCCCAGTCTATTCCTAACAACGTGGGATAGGGATTGCTATCATCGACAATCTCTATTACTTCAAAATACACCTACGCGCTCGTGCCTTCAATATCAACTGTTACCCCTTGCAACCTCCCCATGGGCAAAATATTTTGTTGGTTTGACATTCGTAATTGAATAGGGGACCATTCTAATGCGGGCCTTCCCATACTTCTTCGCACACCTCTGGCCACGATGCCCTATCTTGCTTCAAGTTTTGCATTTCCAAACACAAATTTTGTGGTTGCATGTGGATTTGTTTAACTCCCAATCCAAGGTCTTGTATCAGGGTCTCATGAAATCTCATTGCCATTTCCAATGCTTCGACCTCGGTAGAAAGTTTATGTTGTGACAGCATTATCCTCAAGTGTTGTGCCAGAAATGCCACAAACCATGCTTGATGCTATGCATCAATCAATGTCATATTGGCTTCGTGGATCATACTCTTCAGCCATTGATCCAGATCCTAGGGAGTCTCACCCGGGAGCATCACGATCTCTTTAAACCCAATGATTGATTGTGTTTTTGACTTTGTCCTGCTAAATTCCCTGTTCAGTGTGTTTTGGATCTCTGTTATCCCTACATTTTGGTGGTCGTTAGAGTGCTTGATATAGCATGTCAATGCACAATCCTGTAGCGCACTCACCAATTTAGCCTTCTTAATATGGTCCTCTGTGATGCCTTGTGCTTCCCATACTACTCTTAGCATGAACCAGAAATGGTTCGGATCCTCATTCCCTACTCCTCTGAACACAAGTAGTTTGATTGTGCTCACCATACTGAATATGGAGGTGGTAGAGGTGGAGTGGGTGGAGATGGAAGTGAGGGAGGTGAAGCGGGTGGCGGTGTGGGTGGAGGTGGTAATTGCGGAATCCACTACCTTATCAAACTGAACATGCTTCTCAGAGAAACCTTCATGATCTCATCCTCACTCTCCCGCAAGGGTGAAATTAAGGGAATATTTTCTAATTCTTCACTACTTCCACTTATGTAGATCATTTCGCTCTGCGTAGTCCCAAACTTTAATTTATTTGCATAACCTGCTTTTCACATAACATCATCTTAATCTAGGTGTTCAAAGGTTTAATATACTTACCTCACAGTCCCTTGAGAAAACGTCACTCTGCCTCGCTGTAACTGACAGTCGTGTCCACTATGAACCCAGTGGTCTACAGCTCACGCTATCTTATCCTCTGAGTCTTTTAGTTTGTGCACTAGCTCCAGAATCCACACTATCAATTGGTCGAGCCTACACCTTCCTTGGCTATTGGCTAACCTCGCGATCCACTCATATAGCTCAGATAGAAAGGATGCAAAGAAAATATTTTGGATTTCAGTATACACGTAGCGAGCCAACCACTTTTCCTTAGATACTTGTGGAGTTCTGTTTTCCTATGTCGTGAACTCGTGAATCTTCTTGTCCAACCACTCTTTAATTTCCTTCTTTGTTGGGTTCCAATGGTGCGATATCAGACATCCCTTATGCAGATCCCAGTCCTGGCAACGAAACCATTTGTTGGCTTAGTGGGGCTTGACCCAGGTTCGAAAGTGATTTAGCCAAGTAAATCTCGGTACTACTGGCCCTTTCGGCAATAGTCCGGAGAATGCGGACTGTGGTCTCACCCAAAGTAGTATGGGAGGGTGCTAGAACTAGGTTTCTGCACTCTGGGGATGTCTGATAGGTGGTGATTGGTACATAGTCCAACCTTTGCACTTACTTCGCGAACCTGCGGGTACCCTGCACCCTATGACAATGTCTTTGTGCAGTTCTAGTTGTAGCGTGACGCACATTATTTACCCAAGTCTTCCTTAATTAGTCTCTATTAGCTGATTACTTAGATTAAATTCAAATATAAGCCTTCATACGAGTATTCATCAACTGCATGCAGTAAATAAACAAAGTAAAATTAATGTATAACATCAACATAAAGATTCCAAAATAGATGCATAGAATAAACTTCTCTTTATTATCTTTCAATCCCAAGTACAGACCCAACTTCACCCTTCACACTTAGCTGCAGGGGTCTGCGCACTCAGCTACGGACTCTACTAGGCCTCTATGCACTCAGCTATAGAGCCTCTTCCTACCACTACGACCCAATACACTTCAGATTCCACTCTATTCGCTTACCATGCCTTTGCTATTATATATATTATCTACTTCTTATTATTTCTCTTTACACATAGAGCCTCACTCTATTTATACAATCTCATGGTCTGTGGACCATGGGTAGGCCGAGACATCTTTACATTAAATTACAATTCTTAGGGCAGACAACCCTATGAATCGATTATAAAATTCGAGCTCTGCACCCGTACTTCGAGGAATTCTACACCATCTTTCACCAAAACTTGGGCTTTAAGTGCAAAAACCTGCTGTGGGGGATACCATGCCCAGCAAAAAGCTAACAGATTCTAGGTGACGGGGACAAGCTACGGAGAACCTAAAGTTTTCCAATTAGTTGAGGATATAATACTAACATATGCACCCTCATCTATGACTGTGCTAGGTATGGCCATATGGTAAGCTTGTACTGTAATCTAGAAATGTAGATAAGGCAAAAGAAAATATCCTTCCAATCGACTCCAATCAAAATAAGTGACTAAACTACTTAGAGGGGGTGTCATAGGAACGTGATAGTTTCCCTCTTTCTCTATGGTAGTAAGAGAACTTCTCTCATGCACCTTAGGAAAAGGAGGATTTCCCTCCAGTTCATTCAAAACCAAAGAAGCTAAAATAACCTCAATAGTACGAGGTTCACTCTCTACCGGAAAGGTATATTTAGCTAAACGTGGAGCCAAGTTTACTTTTTTCTCAACCAATGGTTGGTTGAGAATGGACTTAAGAGACTCACTTTCATAGAGAGTGGGGTTGACCAAAGATGACTTTTGATCAATCACTAGATCAACTAGTGAAGGATCAGGGGAAAGCTTTCAATAACCATCCAAAATACGAGACTGGGATGTATTAAGGTTTTCCAACTCTTTGGAAGCTTCATCCAAAAGAGCAAAAAGGTGAACGGGATGATTACTTTCACACAACTTATAAGGAAATTTAAATTTACCCTTTTTCCAATGGTCTTTACTAGTTGAAGGTTTATCACCATCATGATCACTAGAGGTTGACGATAAAGGTTGATGTGAACCTATGGACCACAATTCTAAGACCTTGGGAATACTATGACAATTTTGAAGAAGGTGGTCACCCTTACATAACATGTAAGGGAATTTTACTTTCTGGGGCTAGTTGGCATATGTTTCTACGTTAGTTGCATCAATAGCAATAGCTGTTTCGTTGCCCCCTTGCTTATTTTTCTTTTTCTTCTTCATTCTCTTCTTTCTATTCTTAGCTTCCTAGTTACTAGAATCCAGACATTCACCAGGAGAAGTGGAAGAATAGGGTGAAGAAATAGGGGAAGAAGACTAGGGGTCATCTTTAGGATCAACATGAGGTTGGTGTTTCTTAGGTGGAGGAGAACTCGATTGAAATACATTTTGGACACTCGGAATCATCGAGGTTGAAAATAACCAAATTAGCAAACCAATGGTCAATCCAAGAAGGGACAATGTTGCCATATAGGGAGCACCAATATTTCCAAAAGAAGGAAAAAGACTAGGATTCCTATCAGAGGGGATTCCTTGACTGGTAGACTCAGGAAATGTTTCCATTGATATCAACCTAAGATATAATAAGGAGTATTTCCAAAACAAGGATGTTGTTTCGTGGTTAATTAATTGATTTTAGAAATTAACAAAACAAAATAAAAGAGGGGTAAGCTAGGAAAGAGTGTTTACCAGGTATTTGTAAACCATAATATACACCTTAGCCAAAACTAAGGACTTAACATATGGCGATAAATCTCCTCGAATGTTGCATTCGGTGTATCACATCTACAAGGTGGCTAACTCAGTTACCTATGGAAAAAATATAACAACCTAGTGGGGTCTCCCAATATATACTCGATGGTACATGGAGCACAAGTCTATGTTAGCACTGTCTAATGCATAACTATTTGGTGAGTGTTCCCATATACTTGACATACAGCCTCTGATATACCCAAAAGTACCTTCGAAATACCTCTATATTGGAACGGTATTTCACCCCCAGGATACAATGCAGGAAGTTAACAACAACCACTAGGTTTATAGACACTAGAACACATCTCTAGCCTAGACCTCTAAATTTTTTTCATTTAGTTCCAAAAGCTTCTTAGGTTAATTGAGTAAATTTTAATGTTTATCCTCAACTATGTTTCATTTTTGGGTGCAAAATGATGTCACCGAAATCCCTAAGATGTAGCTATAGGAGAAAAGGAAATTTTCCATTTCAATGAAACCTAGACTAACCAAGGGAAGAAACGCAATCAACAATGCATAAAAAAATGCATCAAGCAACATGCCTTCCACTAAATTTCACTTTGGTCCTCCAAATGCAATGCCAAAAGTAAAATAAAATAAAATAATAAAAAAAATAATTCACTTTTCACTATCGTAAATGCAACTTTTCGAAAGCGAAATGATTTTAACTTTACTAAGATGCATATATATGAATTATGATTTTCTTTTCATTTTGAATGATTTGATGCACCTAATATAGTCTCTAGCTTTCAATCATAAAAAAATGTGATATATTTTCAATGATGAATCTCAAATAATAACGTTTCAATGCAACTAATCTAATGCATTTTCACAAAAAGTAACATTTGAAAGACAAGCTAAAACAAATGCAAAACAATGTTTTCGATGATTTCCACATAAAACAAAACTCAATCAATCAACAAAACTAGCATCTCAATGACACCAACAAGCAACAAGCGATGACCAATTCATTAGAAACCCTAGAACTCACTGAAATCTCACTTCAAAGCTAGTGAGACAAATTTTGCAAATTAATCAAGGAAATCAATCAAAAACATTAACAAGTCCAAGCATACAGGACAGAAAAAAGATCTTAGGGGCTAAGACGCGCTAGATTCTAAGGTAGGAACCTTAAAAATTCTCACATTCGAGGATCAACGCTACTTTATATAGAAAAACCTGTGCTGATAGGGTCATCAACTCTACTTTTCATAGAAAAACTTGTGTTGATCAGGGTCATCATCATTACTTTATATAGAGAAAAGCATGTTGATTTTCAACGCGAGAAAAGAGTGGAAAACAGGGTTTTTAGTGTGACTATAAAGGTAAAAACTAGCATAGCCAACGTGACCATCATTGATAAAATTTGAGCTAAAAGAGGAATATGGGAAAAAAAATTCAAAAAAATAATCCAGACTTAGCAATCTAGGGTATTAATCCGTGATTGTGCTTAATTATGTTGACTCACACAAACCGAGAAATTAATGGTTGGTCAAACTAATCAAAGGATCAGATTGAAGAAATGGATGGAAATGTTATAGAATCCCCAACAGAGTCACCATTTTTTTTAGTAGGTAAACCCTCTCTATAGACAAAGACACTTCCTCTAGCCCAATGAGTGGGTATAGAAAAAAACGGGACAATCTACAAGACACTTTCCTATATTACAATTGTAATAAGAGAAGAGGAAGGAGACCTACCTCACTATGATGCTATAATGCATTCCTTTGTTAAAGATCCTAATCATTTTCTCCTCAGGCTCAGTCTTTGCTACTTATAGCATTTGAATACCTACACAAGAGGCCAATGACATGACAAAGCATAAAATTGAAACAAACATAGTCAAATGTAATCCACTTAACAGATCAAGGAGCATTAAGATAAATGAAGCATTGACACAAGCATTTATGGAAAGTGAACCAGCAGCTATATATATTAATAAACAAAAGAGGAAGCATATAACCCACGTGTTGATGTTAGTAGCCCTCCTTGAGTGAATGTCCAATTCCAAGCTCAAGCTCTCTAAACACTCCTTCTCCAAGCCAAAATGAATGGCATGCAGGCACTATCTCAGCATAAGGGTACAAATAGTCAGCGACCAACCATTTGGGAATGGAAGTGGATGAATTTATAGGCATGGATAGGGAGTTAGGATCTCACCAAAGATAGGGCAAGATCCTCATGTCAAGGAGGAAACTCATAGCGATAAGATCAAAGGGTAATATTGGGAGAATTTGACCACATCCATAATGAACATCATCCAGCTCACTGTTCTAGAAGCCTCTAGATCACGAAGCTTCTCCTCCACTTTGGGAAAAACTTGCCTTTTAGGGATTAATGTGAGTTTCTAGGCAAAATCCACACTAGCATCACGAGTATCATATGGTGCAACTTGCCATCAGCACAAGAGGGTACTATCATAGTCATGCTGACCCAGAAATTAGGGTTTTGAGCACATTTTTCCCAAGAAAGGCTCAAGGACAATTTTCATTAATTCTTTAGGGAGGATCTAGACTGCATATCAGGATGGGTACACTACATAGTTGTCAAGGTTTTGGCACTCTGAGGTATGACATAGGGAAGTGCAGGAGGTGTGACAAAATTCTATGTAACAGGGTGACAGGGGGATTGATAGACTCTCTTGTTTGTTGTGGTGGGTGTAGCAGGGGGGATGGCATCCCCCCCCCATGGAGGGGTTTGAGGGGAGCATACCTACCTATGGTTTTTTACATGGTTTCACACATGGTTTTTGGCGTGATGGTTTTCTTCCCATGGTATTTTGTAGATCTGGTCAAGGGAACTATGGTTATCTTCTAATCGAGGATTAATGGACTGGGGTTTATGGATGCTTCGGCATGTATATATATGTATTGTCATATTGAAAGGAATATAATGAAAAATCGATTTGGTAGTCCTAATTTTTGGATCTAGGGAAAAAATTGTGTATATCTATTTTATGTTCTATGCTCTCACCATTAATTATTTTCTGTAGTTTAGAATTCATATGTAGGTAATTTTGTATGGGAATAAAACCTACATTTGGTATCGAAGTTGTTTTAGCTTCAAGGGGATGCCTTTTCTACTGAGGGGTTTTTTTCTCAAGTATGTGGTAGACCCAATTGAGTGGGAGACCTGTGAAATCGATTCTTGTGGTGAAAGAAAATGGTGAGCAGTGGAAAGATAGAGATTGAGAAATTTAATGGTTTGAGTTTTGAGCTATGGAAACTCAAGGTGGAGAGTCTTCTAGTGGAGAAATATCAATGGATCGCGGTAGATCAGGGTACTAACCAATGGAAATGTCAGCTGACAACTGGGCGAAGTTGGATCAGAAGGAAAAGAGCACAATATGGTTGTGTATCTCAGATTTAGTATTGTTATATGTATCAGGGAAAGTTTCGATGAAGGCTTTGTGGGACAAGTTAGGGACTTTGTACCAATATAAGTCTTTTTTGAATGAACTATTCCTACAGAAAAAGATGTATAACCTGAGGATGAAAGATGGAGATTTGGTGACAGATAATCTTAATTCTTTTAATACTGTGGTAAGCTAGTTGTTATCTGTTGATATAAAAGTTTTAGATGAAGATAAGTGCATTAGTTTGTTGTGTTCTGCACTAGATATGTGGGATAGTCTAGTTGTTGCACTAGGTAGCAATGTGACTGCCTTGTAGTTTGATGAAAGAGTTTCATCCTTGTTGTCAGAGGAGATGAGACGAAAAAATATGGAGGGCCATAATGGTGATACCTTATTTGTACAAGGACGGCCCCATAACAGAAACAAAAATAAATCCTCGAGTCAGAGATCTAAATCCAGAAGGAAATCTAAATCTCCAAGAAAACTTGTAAAGATGTGCTAGAAATGTGGAAAGGAAGGGCACTTCAAAAAGGACTGTAGATCTAAAGCTGCTAAGAAAGGAAAGGGATTTGATGATGCACCTTCTATAGAGGTGAACACCACCTTAAATGAAGGTGGGGATGTGTACTTGGCTTCTTCTTCAAGTACATATGTAGATCATGAGGCATAGTTGATTAACTCAGATGCATCCTTTCACTTCCCTCCCCACAGGGAGTGGCTCTGCGAGTATGATTAATATGATGGCGATAATTTCTTCTTAGGGGATAATAAGGAAGCTAGAATCATTGGTTATGGAAAAGTCAAGTTGAAGTTACAAGGTGGAAGGATTAGAACACTTATGGGTTTTCTACATATTCCTAGATTGGCCAGAAATCTTATTTTTGTAAGCGAATCTGATTTTTGTAAGCGAGCTAGATTATCCAGGTGCGAAAATAGTGTTTGAGAAAGATACATGCAAGATGGTTTGGGGAGCACTGGTATTGATGTAGGAAGTTCAGATTGGATCTCTGTACAAGCTTCAAGGTAGCACTGTTATTGATGGGTGCAATAGTTATGTGGTTCCTGAAAGTGGAGCAAAAATCTAGTGGTCTCTCGCGAAAATACCATGCTATGGCATCAAAGGCTTCAACATATTAGAGAGAAGGGCCTTCGAATACTTCAAGGTAACGGTACGGTAGAAGGTATGTCTAATTTATCTCTATATTTTTATTTCTATGAAAATTATGTATATGGGAAGCAAAATCAGGTGAGTTTCCCCTCTGGTGCTAAGAGGGCGAAACAAATATTAAATATTGTGCATAGTGATGTGGTTGGACCTGTGTCAGTTCCATCAATGGGTAATTTTGTGTACTATGTATCACTTATAGATGACTACTCAAGAAATACCTGGGTATATTTCCTCAGGAAAAAATCTGAAGTCTTTGACAAGTTTAGATAAAATAAGGCTCTGTTGGAAAACTAGACAGAGAAGAAGATAAAGGTGTTGAGGACAGATAATGGTGGAGAATTTTACAAGAAGGAATTTGAAGAGTTCTGTAAGAAGTGTGGTATAAAATGATAGAATACTACTACATAAACACCTCAAAAAAAATGGAGTTTTAGAAAGAAGGAACAAGACATTGATGGAAAAGGAAAGTAGCATGCTTAGTGTTGTCGAGTTAGGACAAGAATTCTAGGTAGAGGCAGTGAAGACTGCATGTTACCTAGTCAACATATCACCTTCATCAGATTTGGAGGACAAGACTCCACAAGTGGTATGGACTATTAAGAAACCCTCTCTTTCACATCTGATGGTATTTGGATGTGATTCATATGTACATGTTCCAAAGGAGAAAAGAACCAAGTTTGATAGTAAATATGAAAGGTGCATCTTTATTGGGTATAAGGATGGTTTAAAAGGTTATAAGATTTGGAACCCAGAAACAAGGAAGGTTGTGTACTATCGTGATGTGGTGTTTAGAGAGGTGAAATATGTTATTAAACATGAAGTCCAACCAAAGGAACCTGAGAAGCTTTAGTTTGAGATAAAAGAGGATAAATCATACTCTACATCAGAAGAGGAATCAGAAGATGAAGAGCCACAAACTCTAGCTATGAGAAGATAAGTTCAAGAAAGAATGTAGCCAAAAAGGTATATTCTAGTTTCTTTCTATTAAATTTTGATTTATCTATTACTCATGATGATCCTAGAAATGCCAGGGAAGCAGTAGATTCAGAGGATGGAAAACTATGGAAATAGGCCATGCTTGATGAAATGGCATATTTGCACAAAAATGAGGTTTGGGATCTGGTGGAGTTGTCGGCTAGAAGGGAACCCATTGGCAGCAAATGGGTTTTTAAGAAGAATATGAATGCAGAAGGAAAGGTGGAGAAATACAAAGTTATGTTGGTAGTAAAAGGTTATTCCCAAGTGCTGGGAATTGATTTTGGTGATATTTTTTCTCCTGTTTCCAAGGTAGCTTCTATTAGATTTCTTTTATCTATTGCTGCTACTTTTTATTTTGAGGTAGAACAGATGGATGTGAATACAAAATTTCTTCATAGGTATCTGGAAGAAGAGATCTACATGAAGCAACCTAAAGGATTTGCAGTCTTTATATGGGTTAAAACAATCACTAAGGATGTGGTATTATAAATTTGATACATATATATGAGGACTTGGCTTCACCAAAAGCAAAGCAAATCATTGTGTGTATTTTAAATTATTTGGTGACTGTGTTATTTATTTGGTCTTGTATGTGGATGATATGTTGTTGATTGGAAATAAAAAAGAAATTATCTAGGAATTGAAGACCCAATTGTCCTCCAAATTTGACATGAAATATATTGGTGCTGCAAACTATATTTTGGGCATGGAAATTAAGTGAGATCAAGAAAAAAGGAAGCTCTTGTTAACCAGAGGAAGTATGTTAAGGCAATATTGCAGAGGTTTAATATGCAGGATAGTAAACCAGTGAAGGTTCCTATCCTTGTAGGTGTAAAGCTATATCTTGAACAATGTCCCAAGGCACAAGAAGAGGAAGAGGATATGTCCCATGTTCCATATGCAAGTGCAGTTAGCAGCCTGATGTATGCAAAGGTTTGTACTAGACCAGACATTGCACATGTAGTGGGAGTATTGAGCAGGTTTATGTCAAAACCAGGGAAGGTGCATTGGACAGCAGTGAATCAAGTTTTCAAGTATTTGTGTGGCACTAGTGATTATGGTTTGTGCTAGCAAGGAAGACAGGGATTGGATAGAGTTTTGGACATATGTGACATTGTTTATGTAGATTGGGATAGAGATTTGGATGAGAGAAGATTTACAAGTGGGTATATGTTTAATTTATTTGGAGGTGCAGTCAGTTGGATGAGTAAGAGACAGTTTATAGTGGCACTTTCAACTATAGAGGAAAAATACATGGTAGCCACTCATGAAATCAAAGAAGCAATTTGGTTATAGAGATTGTGTTCAAGTGTGGGGTTAGTACAACAAGCTATAAGGATAGACTGTGACATCCAAAGTGCAATTTTCTTGGCAACATTCAAAGACAAAGCACATTGATGTTTAGTATCACTTTGTAGGGGATATGGTTGAGGACAAAAAGGTGTTGCTGGTAAAGGTGAACACTTTGAAGAATATTGTAGATGCATTGACAATTCTATGAGAACTGAGAAATTCTCTTGGTGTAGAGAAACAATCGGCATTGCAAGGTTGGACGAATGACTAAGCTCTCATGTGGCCCCTTTTGGAAAGGAAACAACAAGTGGAAGAATGTTTGGTGTGTGTTATGTTATTTCCACAACTATCACCATGCACAGGGGGCAATATAATCCCTTGTTTGTTATGTCAAGCACAGCTGGTGGGGGGGCAGTAAATCCCCTCTACGGGGTCTAGGGCAGTGCCACAGTGAATTTTTTTTTTTAGACCCTGTATTAGGTGGGCGGAACTACCTATGGTTTTGTGTATGGTTTTTGCACATGGTTTTGGGCATGATGCTTTTCTACCCATGGTATATTGTATATTTGGTCAAGGGAACTACAGTTATATTCTGATCCAGGGTTAATGGATTAGGTTTACGAATGCTTTAGAATGTATATATATGTATTGTAACATTGAAAGGAATATAATGAAAAATCAATCTGATACTCCTGTTTTTGGGATCCAGGAGAAAATCTTTGTGTATATATGTTTTATGTTTTATGCTCTCACCATTGTTTATTTTATGTTATTTAGAATTCATATCTAGGTATTTATGTATGGGGTTAAAACCTACAACAATAACATTGTTGGGTTCACCAATGGCCTAGATAAATTATTTGTCTAATTGTATGATATGTGCATCAATTTTATCCCATTTAACATTTATTTTCTTAGCAACAAATAATGGTATAACATTCATGGATGCACTGGAATTAACCAAACAATTGTGAACATTATAATTAAAATTTTTGAAATTTAACAAAAATGTAGGGCAGGGAGTGTTAGAACTTAAATTGACAGCATTAAAAACAAATTCTATGATGCTACGAGAGTTACCAAACATTACCTGAGAAGCATAAACTTCTTTACCTATTGAATTGTATGATGAGAGTGCATGGATAATCAGGTCTCATTGGCTGGTTAACTTTGTGAGATCATAGAGTGAAATGTTAGCATGAGCTCTTTACATATCTTCAACAATGTTATAATCAATGGTATTTGTCTTAATGGGTTGTGCTGATGACTCAAGTGGTGTATCTTTGTCTAGTACAATAGAAGTGGTGGATTTATTATTATTTCCACTGGAAGTATTCTTAGAAGAAAGAGCACTTCCAAACTTGTTCTATGAGTTTTGAGCTAGATTGGAAGGTGGTACAATTCTTCGCAGCAACTGCTTCATAATTTCCTGATCAGAAATAGGTCCCTTTCTCCTCAAGTTGTAACAATTAGTTGACTATTTAGGAGGAGCTTCACTCGTTGACGATTGATGAACACTTTGTTCATCAGCATTGTATATGACATTGAACATGTTCATTGAATGTTCAGCACCTAAACTTTCTTTGGTCATGGTAGTTTCATTTAGAAATTTATATATTACGGAGCAATGGAACACATAAAATGTTGCAGAAATATAAATACAAAAAACACATAAAACAAGAGAGACACAAATATGTGTGGTTCACCCAGTTTGGGCTACGTCCACCTCAAACAGCCAGTCCTTCCTTTCTCTTATCCAGCAAAATGAAGAGACACAACCTACAGCAGATCCGCTGTAATATCCTCTATTTTCTCTCACAGTCTCACCTCTTTGCTTCGCGCTCAGAGAATACACACATATTACACTGCCTCAAAAATACAATGCCCTCATACAAAGAGAGGGGTTGCCTTCTAGGGAAAAAAACCCTAAACTAAACATAAGTTCTACCGTTAGATCATCTTCCTAATGAATAGCCCAGATTGACTAGAAATTACTATATTTTTACAAGGCAATTTTACATCGTTTTTAGCTTCAGGGGCACTGCCCCCGAAACCCCCCGCCAGGGGGGGCTCCCCAAAGGTCGCAGTTGCCCCCCCTGGACCCCCCCAGCAGCGAATATTTTACAGGCGGTGCTGCCGCCCCAATTTCGAACTGGGGTCAAATGTGGCGATACCTTTGAATATAGAAGATAATCAGACTCCACACCTAACAATCTCCCACTTGGAGACTGATTGTAGCAACTCCACCGCTACTCCATTTTCTAGACAATGACTCCTCTTTGGACCTGGTTGTTTCTCATCTTCATCGTCATCCTTGAAGACCAATTGAAACTAAGCATATTCTCAGCTTCTCCCTCATTACAACTTTTGTTAGCATATCTGCAGGATTTTGGCTAGTGTGTATCTTTTCCAGCTTCAACTCTCCATCTTCCAACACTGATCGTATAAGATGGTACTTGAGCTGTATGTGTTTAGTCCTGGAATGAAATGTTGAGTTCTTTTCAAGATGAATGGAACTTTGGCTATCACTGTATAATGTGTCGATATCATGCTCCTCCTCCTCCTGATCCTCTACCTCCGGTCTCGTTGCCTGTAATAACTCTTTCATGGCCGCTACAGATTGCAACTTCCTCGCCTTCATCTATCTGCCTTTGTAGAACCTTGTTTTTTCTGCATTTAGATTAGATTTGTGAACAAACTATGCATCAATCCTTTCTATGTCTACCAGGCTAAATAACCCTTGGCAACAAAAGCATTTTTCTAAAGCCAATACACAACCTTTGGCTCTGATACCAATTGTTAAGAAATTTACCGCATAACAGAAATAAATTACGAAGAATTACTGAGAGAAGAAAATATAAAAATAACTAGCAACAACCATAAACACATAAACACACATGTTTATCTAGGAAAACCCCATCATAATGAAATTTCATTATCCTTGGCTAAAACCCTGGCCAATCGGGCCAAGTGAGCCTTCACCACTCACCTCCAGGCCTTGCCTTACAATGAAGTCCTTCCAGCCTTTTATAGGCTCCATTACATATAATACCATGGGAAAAATACCATGGGTGCACAATACCATGTGCCCCAAAACCATCACTGTTTAACCTCCTTTGACTCTATCCCGAGTCAAGTTTACTTAACAATTTGTTTCTTCACTCTACTCAAGTTTTTCTTTTGCTATTAAAGTATCAACCAAATTAGCATCATATTTTTCATATTGTGGTTCCACTGTGGACGTGTATTTTTTGAATGTTTCTCCAGATGAAAAGTGTAGAAATTATTCATGCCAAAGTTTTCGATATTCAACACCACATTAGAACTTTGAGAAGATTTTTTTGGTTGAGAATTAGTGTTGTTTTTAAAGAAATACGACCTGAAATACTTCTTGTTGGTAGTGGATGCCTCACTTGACCTTGTTTTTAATTCAAATACTTCATTCGTAAGTAGCTTCATAGACTTGGTCAAGCTTTCCATATGGAAAGGTCTTTGTCTTTAGCTTTGCTAGAAGAGGGTTGGTTTTTCTTGCCATCTTCTTTGGAGTCTTTGGGATAATTAGTATCTTCAATGACTTCAATAGAGAATAAATATTTTTCAACAGTAAGAGCTTCTGCAAATTTAAGCCCAAAGTGTTCTTTGAAACTATTTTAACAAATATGGAAATTTCAGTTGGCAAGGAAGTTGTGTAATAATCCTTAGTGATATCATTAATAATCCTTAGTGATATCATCATGAGGTTGTACATCGGTAGGGAACTTCTTCAATAAACAAGTAGATCTTTGGTTAAAATGTTTAACTCTTTATTTGTCTCCCATTTTCAAATTCCCAAGTTCTTTCAATAACATGGTGAGAGTCTTCTCGTTGGAAATTTTGTCTAAACATATATTCTTAAACTCTCTCTAGCTATCAATTGAATTGGCTAGAAGACTGTGATACCATATAGATTCTCTATCTTCTAAAGTGTACAGAAAGAGTCCACAAGAAACATCAACAAAACATACCTCAAGAATTCGTAAATGCATGTAGAAATCATCTAGATGGTCTTCAACCTTGGTCTTGTTTTCTAGGTCAAACTTTGGCAATAGCTTTTCAGGGTGTTTTACCATCTTGTGAATATTATCTAGAAGAGAGAGGGACCATTGGGTCACACAATATAAGTCTGCATCAGCCATATCTTCTCCTCTTCCCTCCTCCTCTTCTTCTGAATATGAAGAAGCTTCTCTCACCATTGAGATGTTCCTCATCACAAAACTAAAAATATTCCCCTTCACTATCTGGATTCTCCTCAATGGGTGGAAGTTCCATTTAATTTTTTGTAGGTTCAACTAACCCTTCAAGGGTTGAGATAACCAAATCCTCCACCCAAGAAACCAATACACCACTGGGAGTTGTTTCTTTCTTTATAGGATCAATAGGGAGTAAACTAAGAGCTCTCACAAACTGACAAGTGATGGGTTAGATAGTCCGAAGCTAATCATAATTAACCTCAAAAACTTGTCCCAGACTAGATTGAGAAGTTTCTTCTATTCCAAGAGTATTGGTTGGTGTGGAAATGGGAAAGTTACTACCTTGTGTGGAAGTCTGTCTGTTAGGACGTGCTAAGCTTTCAGCCATAAAAAAATGGTTTCCCTCCTTCTAGTGCCAGAGTGTTGATAGTGTTGGATATCACCAACATGCAAGGGGGTCTCCCTGATAAAAAGTCCAAATTAGAATTTGCATTTTTGGTGTCGGAGCCCTTCCATAAATAAGGAATGACTTCCATATATTCTTAGACATTTTCCTTAGCTACGATGGTCAGCACAAGAGAGTATCGTACATGTATGTTTGGATGAATAAGTGAGTATGCCTTTGTGAAATTTTTAGCTACATAATGTATCAATGTTATTCTACCAAAGGGAAGATAAAAGTGAGGCTTTAAAAGAAGAGTAACAGTACTAATCTATTAAATACCCATAAGCATATACATATGGATGAATTTTTTATCAACTAGCAAAATAATTCACATAGAAGCAATGATTGTTAATACACATATAACACACCTTCAAAAAGATAAGTAGCAAAACCACCAAAATAGTTTAATTTCTCTAGTATAGATGAAAACAACATGCATAAAAAACATTAAAGAATAAATTACAATATTTATGACATATGCATGAAAGTGTGTTGGCTCAACAAACTTCGAGTATTAAGAAAAAGTTCCAAGATACATCAGTACAGTGAACACCGCTAGCTCGAATAGTGGGGCATTAGAGCAACAACATGCTACACTGAAAGAACTATCTTCATGCCTAATGCCTTGTAGGAGGAGCTAAGGTAAAATGTCCTCTGCATGAGCTATGAGGGTGTATATATAACAAATGGGGTGACTACTCACCTCCTTTGTTATTCTTGGACTACCCTCGTGACTGTTTTAATTTTCTATGACCATTTGACTCCTTCATGACTTTTAACATTCTATAGATGACTCTTGGACTTCCACTTTGTTGGGCCATGAATATGACCACTTTGTAACACTTATTTCATCCATTTTTACTCTTCTCTATTATATCATCTATTATAATTTATCATTTAAATCCATTTTATAAAAGATTTATGCTCTTATGGATGAATATTATTTATTCTCCTTTATTTCTAATAAATTGATGATTATGCGTGATTTTATCAATGATAGTTTTAATAAATCAGTTGTAACATTATTCACCATTTTTAGCCTCCAAGATAATCTCGAAATTGAAGACTTGATCATTAAAAGTGCCAACTCGGAAATTCGCTGGAATAAGAAGTGACGGTTTTGCATTTGAGAGTCTGAGCAAATGAAGAAGAATCTGGAAAATATGGAACATGGGTTTTGTCCTGAACGGACCCAATTAACTTTAGTTAAGAACGGTTTGCACAAATTCGGCTTGTACTGAGAGAAACGCAGGGTTCTTTGAGCACGATTTTCTCAGATTTGTTGTTGCGGCCGTCCTCCAAATCTCAGCTGCAAAGCCAAATTCGTCTTGCTCTTGTTGAAAGCTGGATGGAAATATATCTTCTTGTTTATCAATTGGTTGGAAACAATCTAATTTTGTAATAGAAATCATGTTGTACTTATCTTGATTGTAACTGCTCTCTGATCTCTCTTTATTTAAATCACAACAGAGATCAGAGAGGGGGGTGATTTCAGAGGGATCCGAATGATGGAATTGAGGATGAATTAGAGCTTCAGAATTGAGGATGGCAGAGAGAATGGATAATGGCTGAGAGATTGAGAGACTTCTTGTTGTAATCCACTGTAACTCTGCTTTGATATTTTAATATAAATCTAGTTGCCATTCCATCTTTGATCCTGAAGTAACCTAGCAGCATCCGCTGGCGGCTAAGGGCCCAGCCTCTGGTGGAGTACGTTGTTGCTGTATTATATCTTTATGCTTCCTGTGTGGTTTGATCTCTTTCTTTTACTCTGTTCAGTAATCTGATGCACTTTAATGTTTTACATATCAGCATTATTAGATATACTTGATTGGATACTATCGTTATCTGCAACAGGAATGTTATGTTATCATTTTAACTTTGTATCGCATTGTTGTTCCTTTGGATAATTGATATAACATTGCTATTCCTTACAGATTTTCATTCGATTACAGATTAACCACGTTGTATGTTCCTAAATCGGTACAACTGGATGATGTATTCTTAAATTGTGACTGTTGTTTATTCGGGATTGTTGTTCTGTTACGATTGCTGTTACTTTATAACTGTGATTCATGCATATTGTATCAAAGCTCAGATTACTATCCCTTTTAATGATAAGTGTGTTGCGTGCCTGATTTGGATTGTTGTACATTAATATTTAGTTGTTGTTCCATTTCTGAATTGTTGTTTCATTTCAAGTGTTGGTCTATTTCAAGATTGCTGATTTGTTGTTTCATTTAATTGCCATTTCTTAAGGACAGACTCAGGTTGTAGTGAGTGTCAGCTTCTGCTATTTGGCTCCTAGACCTTTGATCTGCTCCCATCAGTTATGAAAGGGATAGGTTATTGCCACCAAACCCTTGGCTGATGTGTTGTTCTATTTCATTGTTATTTCCTTTACTTGCCATTTCATTTATATTCATCAAGGATGATCTCAAGCTGTAGTGAGCCCCAGCATCTGCTACCTAGCTCCCAGACCTTGGATTTGTTCTCATCAGTTATGAAAAGGATGGGTTATTGCTACTGAACATTTGACTGATGCAATGCTTGGTGTGATTCAGCCTTTTGAAGTAGTTAAGTTGTAGACATGCACCCATTTACTTTGTTGTTCATTTCTATTGATTAATTGCACTAGTTCGCTTTTAAAGAGTTTTCCTAGTTTACTTTCAATGGCAGCTTTAGTTAAGTTCGACTTCCGTTTGATTGCTTTAAAGCAGGACTGTCAACTGTAGAGAACATTGGTTATTGCTTCCTCGTTCCCAGATTGATTGTCTTGTTCCGGTTTGATTTCAATTGCATCAATCTCTAGAGGAATGAGTTATTGCTACTGTATCCTCAATTGATGTTTGTTGAGTGAATAGTTGGATTTTAGAGCATTTGAGTTTATGTTATTGTTAGATTTCTTTTTTATGCATTCATTTACTTTTGTAGCTTTTAAGCACTATATTGCAAAACATTACTCTTGAGTAAATAGCCGCCTCAAACTGAGTACACTCTTGAAATAAAAAGTCGTCCCTGGGTTGACAATTAATGTGAGGTAATTAGGAGTTACAAAGGCACCTTTTTATCACTCCACACCTGCATTCTAGTCAAGGGGCCATGCTTTAGCCTGAACCCTATAGGCGGGAGTTCTATCCATCATCAATTCATAGCTCCTGCAAGTACGCTCTTCATGTCCTACCAACCTACGAAATTTGCAGAACAACTGTTGTGGTGCTTGTACATACTTCTGTAGCAAGTGATAGTTATCTGTGGCATGTTTCCCAACTACCTGACAGATAGCGCACCATAATTTAGGCCCTGCACAAGGTCTTGCTTAAGCCTCTAGCCTTAAAGGCATCGGTCCTCCTCCTGCAATGTAGTTTGCAAAGATTGGGCAATAGTCTTTGTCATGACCCTGACTCTTGCATTTCAAGCACCATACCTCCTTGCGTACCTCTGGCCGAACCGTCCTGTCCTGCTTCAAGCTTTGCATCTCAAGGCAAAGATTCTTCAGTTACGCATGGATCTATTGGAATCTTAGACTAGGATCTTGCATCAAAGTCTCATGTAATCTCATACCAATCTCCAAGACCTCTGCCTGAGTTGTTATCTTTTGCTGCGACATTGCACTCCTCAAGTGTGGTAGTAGCAAGGCCACAAACCACTCGCGATTCATTTAGTTGATGCCCTTACAGCTCAGATCTGCCTTCGTGCATATCTATACCTTCCTTTTTTCCATTACTGCAACTTTATTCTATTGATCTTCAAGTCTTCACAAAGGGATGTGATCGTACTTAGAAAACATAAAAGGGGTCGATTCACAACTTTCACCTAGTAAAGAGAAAACCTTGATCTGCCTTCCCGGAGATCTACCTAATTTGAACAGTTATCATAACATATCTAGTTACTATCTTCACGAAAATAGTTCGTTACTCATTTCATGCATAGATATTAATGATTTAACAAATTCATGCATAGAATACACTTTATTTCATAGAAAACAGATCATTAAACGACGATGCATAAACTTAAAAAGAAATAAGAACAACGCACAAATGCAATAGATTCGATCCAAATAGTTTTTATTAGATTCAATATTCAATTTACAAAATATTCTTCCCTACCAAGGTCTTCGCGTACTCAGCTGCAGGAGCCTTCCCCTTTCGCCTAAGTATAGGAAAACAAATATTTCCTACCTTAGTACTTTCCCTTACACTTATTCTTCACCAAAAGCTATCCCCCTATCCTCACTATGACTTAAATATTTATAGCTTTTCTATTACAATACCATGGCCTGCAGCCTATGGGTGAGTCTCAAAACCATCCTATCACTTACCAATTCAAGGGGCTAAATCCCCTTTGACTCTTACTTAGTTGTGCACTTTGCTTCCACATTTCGCAGAGACTTTATATTCTTTACAAAATTCTAATAAAAAATTGATTAAACTAACCCAAAATTCACCTTAGGTACCTTATCCAAATAGCTACCGAATATCTCATGTGATGGGCAGAGGCAGAACTAGTGAAATATTGTACAGAAAACGCAGGAGCAAGATTCATCTTTGCAAACATCATATCCAAGTTTGGATGCCCAAAAATCCTAACCAGTGACCAAGGGACTCATTTTATAAATGAGACAGTTGCGTCACTACTGCATAACTTCCTGGTCTAACATCACTAGAGTAGCCTATACCACCCACAAGCTAATGGGATGGTTGAAGCATTCAACAAGATGTTGGAAAAATGACTAACGAAGATATATTCAGCAACTCAAGATGATTGGGATGAGTCTGTACCATCCACGCTATGGGTGTACCAAACAATATTCAAGTGCTCACACAAGAAAACATCATTCTAGGGTGTATATAGATGGGAAGTCGTGGTATCTACTAAATTTGCAGTACCGAGCATATTCATTTCCCAAGCTACAAACATGATAGACAATGCATCACTACAAAAGTGTTTAGAGGAATTGATGAAATTAGATGAAGCCAGATTTCTAGTGGAATTCCACCAGTCTATCAAGCAAGCAAGGAAAAAATGATGGCATGACAGACACATTAAGAGAAAATCATTCATAGTTGGATGAAAAGTTTATTTATATGATAACATGTTTCAAAAGTTCTTAGGTAAGTTGCAAATGCATTGGCTTGGTTCATTCATAGTCGTGGAAATCAGCGGGTCTTGAGCTGTGAAACTTGCGCAACTAGATGGAATATTGATACCAGGCTGGGTGAATGACACATAACTGAAGCATTTCCACCAGCACAACACCCAATCTTAAAATTGGTGAGGTCTCCGGAAAGGGACTGTACTTAGCTTTAGAGTTAGTAGGAATAAGGCATTCAAGTAGTCAGTCCATTTAAGTTTCGTTTTATTTATTTTCCATATAATAATCTTGCGTGTCTATTTAGTTTGGAACCTATGGTGCCCCACTGCAACCAGTTGTGGTCAGGGAGGTTAGTCACACATTTAATACGTCTAATCCACCGTAAACAAAGTATTTTCCGTAATAATTAGGCAATAATACCTTTGTTAGGTAAATTTTCATGAAAAAAATTCCCATTATGGAAAGAAGTTAACCAGTAAAGCCACCATCACAGTAACATTATTACCCATCTGCTCCACTCTATATGTTTCTTGTCATTCGTCATCCAAGTCAAGTACAACTTAGCCAGAGGCCAGTTAACATGATTAAGTCTGCATAGGGAAAGTTTTCATAGTTATTAGTTAGCGTGTCTAGTCAAAAACATAGTATCAAAGATGCTCTACTTAATTTGTATGGCTACACAAGATTTTTTGGAAGTTCAAATTCAGGTGACATAATTCTTCATGTCTTAGTTCTAAACTCAGCAACCTCTCTCAGACACTAGCTATTGGCTTCCTGTAACTATTGTATATCAGTGACGCAAAAGTATGATGAAGATAATCTTAGTTCTAGAAGACAAATTAGAGGACAGAATTACGATTATAGAATCATAGTATGGTAAATATGATAAGGCCACACTACCAGACAATGATATTTTAGATTGTTTCTAGTTTCCAATTCTCAAGCAAGACATATATACAGAGGAAGTGCTAAAAGGTGATGGCACAATGGCAACAAAGATCAAAGGAACATTTGGATCACTTTAGCGGTCGACTTTGGTCAACTTGAGGAGTTTGCTAGTTTTCAGGGCATCTTTTACTAGAATGAAATGTATTGACATTTTGGTGAATATGGTGCATGGTGGCTCACTCTTGTTAGATAAGGAATATATGATTCATGTGTAGGACATTTAGCACCTCACTGGACTCTCAGCAATAGGTGATGTCGTCTCGAGAACGTTCTAGCTCAAGTAAAAGTGAGCCAAGAAAGAGTGTGATAATGATTATTACACCAAGAATAACACCAAGCGTGACGACAAGGGTGCCAAAATAGATTTGATCAAAAAGGACCACATTGAATTCTCCTACTACATCATTGCAAGGTAGGTAATGAGACAATTCTCCGAAAATGATTGCTCGTTGGGCATTATTTTGGTTGCGAAGCACTATTGCGAAGGAGCTTTGCTCAATTGGTAGACATTTCTGTTGAATAAATTATTTGAAGCTTGTGAAGATGTATACAAAAGAAGTAGAAATTTGATTTTTAGGCAGTTTATTATGACTTTTGTGATTTGGAAATGGTAAGCACCAGGAGGGAGGAACCTCACGGAGATTACATATGAGCAACCACTAGTTCTCAAATACACACCATGGAGGACATCGAAGGACCCCAGTAGCAAAGAGATCAACGATACATGCTTTAAGGATGAGTACCAGAAGATCCTAACGACCATCAGGGTGATGGAGAGAATTCCAAATGGATTTCTTGATAGCTACTTAGAAGAAATCTAGTTTGGGGTAACCCACAACCAAAATTATATCAGGCCACAATGTGTCCATTTGGAGACTTTCCAAATGAGGCCACAAAGGTTCACATTATTAGAAGGGGCATTCCACACAGAGGTCGAATCATGGATAGGGGTTTCCCTAGAGATTACAGATGGTTAGTTCAAATACTTGTTCAGGGGCATGAAACTGCAAACGCATACAGGCGAAACTGTTGGAGGATTTACATCCGACGGTCTGTCAAATGGAGCAATGGATGAGCTCCCTTAAGTAAACAATTTCTATCTTTGTGGGTTCACAAGGTACGACTCTAGAGTCTGGTATTTTTCAAATGTTTACTTCATTTAATCCAATCATAAACACTCCCCTCATTGTGGCTATACCCCCTTGCGACCCTCACTCTCAGACCAAGCCAACCATCCCCAAACCTAGGCATCCCAAAGGTACCAAAGCACCAACAACCAAGAAGCAAAAGACAGTACCTGTCATGACTATTGTTGACCTCACTGGGAATGGACTCCAGTAAACATGGGCCTCCCTAATTATTGAAGAACACCCACCATCCACCTCTACAGTTTCACTCGGGTCACAGGATCCCTCCCCCCATACCACTTCCGCCTCCGCGAACCTGCCTGATGCGATCCCTCCAGGCACCTACATAGCCATAGATAAAATGGAAGTTGACTCAACTATCCAGGCCACTCAGTCACTGAATGCAGGTGAAGTCCATACTACTATTCAAACGTCAATGGTATCTCTATTTCTAGGAACAGGCCCACTCCCACACAAAGAACCAATCACTTCGCAACCAAAATCAACTACAATCAAACCATTTGAAGCTGCATTTCATTTAAATTTCCCAGTTGTTCTAGAATCAGTAATTCTCCCTCCTGCTCACCAGTTTCTTGATTCCATGTAGCCTGTAACTTCCCCCTAAGGCCACTTAGAAAAATCCATTACTAGTGGACAACTGATGCAAATAAAATTCCCGGATCCATCAACAATGCAACTAGAGAACCTTAAGAACTGGTCCTCTACACAATTGTTTGGATTTATCGAATATGGAGCTCAGAGGGCTAAGTAGATAAAAAATGGCCTTGTCATCGAGCACGAGTAGGAGAAGCAACAAATCATCATTATCATGGTGGATCGAGATCAGCTCTGATAGAGAAATCAACAGCTGCAAGCGCAGGTCAACTAGGTGACTTTGAAGATGGGAGAAATTTATCCAACGATGGCTGATTTGGTATTTGAACCACCTGAGAATTTTTCAACTATCACATTAGTCGACTGTTGTGACCATAATCGGATAGCATGCACAAAACTTGTGGCCACCAACAAGGAACTGAAGAAGAGTTTAGACATGGCTAGAGTAGCACTACTTGATCCAACTACAAGTTGCATCACACAAATCCAGCAAAAAATCAACATTATTGCTACCCTAAAAGTTATGCTAACTAATCCCCTGGCAGATGGGTATGTGCTACTGGAGCAAGTCAATGATTGGTTAAGAATATTGGTCATGAATAACTAGTCAATCTATCCACTTTTCTAACAACTCCAACAATGCATCGCTGACAACAAGACCTGCAAGGATAAAGAACAACTGAAGAAAATTAATGATGAGATCACCTTTCTTGTGGGTAGAATACAACAAATCAAGGAGGAACCAGTCATAACTGCAAGGAAGAAAATCTGGGACTTGAGGTCCTCGGTTCGTAACCAAGTCAGAGTACTATGGGAGGTATATGATGATGTCGAAGAATAGTGGAACAGAATGCAAAATGCCTATCCCAAGCAACCGAACTCCATATCAATCGCCAAATTTCTCCAATAAGCAGAAACCCTTATAGGCCGCTGGAAGAGAACATTGGAAGATTATAACCGATTCCTCTAGGAAACGAATGTTGCAATACTAGTGTTGGGGCCATCGTTTGGAAAAGAATGCCAGATTGTAGCAGAAAAAGAAGATCAACAAAGCAAGGGGTATAAGCAGCAACTTCACAAGAAGAGGAATCAACACAACAACAACAATGATGATAAAGACCCCTCCAGGAGTAACTATAGAGCCGACAACACTGGAGACAGATTAACTCGGGGACGAGTCAGAGGAGTATGGTCAGGGTGTGTTGGGGCCCTCATTTTGAATTTTAAGTGTTGGCAGGAAGAAAAGTCAAGAACAGGTGGTAGGGACAATGGTTGAGGTTACAGAACTAACAACCAAAGGAAAGGGATATGAATAGGGAGTGAATGCGTAATTGTTGCAAGGTGGTGGAAGAGGACAGAGGCAGCTGATTAGGGTAAGTATCCGAGGGTGGAGTCAACCAAATGGAATTGGTAGTGGGAATGCAAAATAAAGGATAAAAGGCAAGAGATAGCATGAGAAAGGGTTGGTGATGAAGTGGGTGAGCCAAGGAAATATCTTGAGAGTCAGATCGGTTGCAGAAGATCTAGTATGATCCTCGACTCTACTTAAATGCATTCCTATCAACTATCTTCTATGAAAGTATCTATGTGTATAGGATGACCAGGCCTCAATCCTTTTTTATTTTGTCATGTACTCTTCTATATTCCAAGTAATGAAAGAAGTTGTTCGAGTCCCATATTTTCTTACCATGTTCCTTATGGGCTCTTTTAATTTTTAATGAATGATTAACAACTAGGTAGTTTCTTGTGATGATATGAATGGGATGACAGTCTTAGATAGTCGAATGGATTGAGTGTGATGTGTTATGGCCTAAATATACCTCAAGCTAAGAAAGGCAGGTCTAGGGTAACATCAAACCATGCTTAACTTGGTAGCTAGCCCTATCAGGTTGGGAGACAGCTCTCTCCTTGTCAATCTCAAAGAAAATATGGCAAGTAAGGCTCGAGATGAATGATATGAATAATAATTTTAAGCTGGGTATACGCTCAAAGGAATTTGATCGATTTTAATGGTTGTTTTCTGGATCAAATGAGGAAGGTAGTTTTGGGTCTGGGAAATCAACTCAGATTTGCAGAGGTTTCTGTGGGGAAAGGTAGGCAAGTGTTTTAACACTTTGAAATGAATGTGATGGTGAGTCTAAAGACTGGTGAGGAGTTGGAGAGGGCATGCAAGTGTCATGAGTCCTCTTGAAATAGTAGATAACATTTAAAACTAAATAAAACCCCAAGGGAGAGCACTTAACATCAATGGATTCCACCCTTTAATCTTGATTCATTTAGTTATGCAGAAAAAGATATATGATGGCACATATACACATAGGATAATGAAATAACAGAGGAGAGAATAATGCTAATTCAAATTACCACAAGAATCCCACAAAATGTTGTAAAACCCTGGTTCATTTCCTTGTGAAACTACAAAAGTGATGTACAAAGTAGCTCAATGCATCCACAAGAGTCCAACATTGACAAATGACTAAGAAAGTACATAATATAGGCATAAAACCACCTATGCTAGCCATCAGCGGTCGAATCCATGATTAAAGGAGCTATTTCAACAACATCTAAACTAGAAACTACAAAATAGGCAGTGGAACAACTTGCCTCTAAAATTATGGAAACTGATTGATTCATCCTCCAAGCAATTCTAACTGATGTATCTACCCCCTCAAGTGATTTTTCATCATATTTACATCATAGTATATCATATCACATCATATTAAATCATTAATTTACCAATGGGAGAAGAAAAAGTCAACTGACAGTTAAACTGAGTGAAATTATGAAAAAATAGGCAAAACTGGCAAAATTTCTCCTATGTGTAGTGCCACTAATCCTATGCATAGCGCTTTTTTCAGGCCAATTTTTGAAGGCTTCCCAAGGTCCAAATTAGGTGCAGAATAGCTCAATGGAAAGCTTGGTGAGTCTACGTTCTAGAAAAACTTGAAAATTTTGATTTGGAATCCAATTTCCCCTCCAAAAATGAAATCTTCCAATATTGCTTCCTGTGCATCAAAAACGTGGCAGAGAGGGCACTTTTTTGGTTGTTTTTGGCCCTTTTGGAGGTCCAGAACTTGTCAAAATTTCTCAGCCATTTCTAAGCGTGCATAAATTTTCATGATGATTCCAAAAATGTAAACTTTTTTGTAAATGGATGCGCCCATCAAAAGTGTAGTGCTGGTGGTGCTACGCACCTATTGAGAAAACCTATTTTGAAAATTTGTATGCGCAACGCCATTGGTTCTATGCATACTGCCACTGATTCTGTGTGTAGCGCCACTTTTAGATCAAGTTTTGGGGACCTTCGTGGTGTCCAAATTGGGTGTAGTATAGCGCGTTGGAAATATTATCAAGTCTACTTTCCAAAACATCATTAATTTTCCAATTTGGAGGTCATTTGCCTTGCCAAAAGTCAAATCTCCCAAGACTAGTCAAAATGTGCAAAATGATGCTGCCTAACTGCAGAGTGTTGTGGCAGTCAACGTTTGAAGGTCTTCCTCAACTCCAAATTGAGCTCATGATAGCTCATTAGAAATATATCTATGTCTAAATATCATTTCACCCATCAATAAAGTCATTTGGCCAACCAAGCTAGGAGAAATCTTGATTTTCCCAAGACCACTCCAGAGGTGCAGCAACCCTCCTGAGGCAACTTTATTTTTGACATTTCTCAAAAACCATGACACCTGTGTAAAAAGTGAAGGAGATTTTCTTCCTTGGCCTATTATCGAAAAAAACATCTCACATTTTCCAAATTCATCTTTTCATGCTCAGAAACATCATTTGAGTTAAACCTATCCTGATGTGTGGAATAGGGGATTTGTCGAAATGAAGTGAAATGAAGGGGATAAGGGGCTTCTAAATTCTTCAGAAAATGTTGGGAAGTAGGGAAGGATGTTAGGAAATAGTGGAAAGTGGAATTTCAAATATTAAGTGAGGAGAAGGGGTCCAAAAGGGAAAAACACAGGCCTAGCCTAGAAAATTGTCAAATTGTAGCAAGAAACTAAGGTTTTGGGAAAATGAGGAATTAGAGGGATCTCAATGCTAGGAAGTGTTTAATAAGGTACATTAAGGATAGGGGAAGGTTAATGAGCATCAGGATGCAAGATTTGGTGATGATTTGACCATACAAGAGAAATTACCTTCAAAACCCTACGAGAGGGAAATGAGTCTTACCCAAGCACAATTGAAACACGAAGAAGGTGTAAAATGACCCATTGGAACGTAAAATGATGTTGAAAACACTCTGAATGATGGTACACTCAGTTGAATGGTGACATGGACCGACATTTGGAAAACTTTGAAGGAGTGAACACAAACCCTAGACCTAATACCTAGTGACCAATTGTTACTTGAAAACTCACTGAAATGACAAAATTTGTCTTTGACACTCTAAGACCACTTTACAAGAGAATATTTGATCACTGGAGGAAGGCTGAAAAGACTGACACTAACATTGGCTCCAATGGGGATGGTAGCTCCTTGGAGGTGCCAAGAACCGTATATCTTTGGGAGAGCAGACAAGTGTCTTATCCATTGGGAAATGCAGTCAATAACTTCAAAACAAAAACATCAAGACTCAAGTCTCAAGACTCGTAACTGAAATGAAACTGACACAATACTAAAACATAACTGACAAATTGGAAAATATGCTCAAAATTGAGCTTATTCAATAAAACCTCCTCTAACTACTCCATTCATCATCTGATCAAGTGAAATGAAACAACCAATGCAACCAAGTAAACATTTTGGCTATTGTTTGCATTCTCCACATGTGCTTGATTATGGACAATAAGAGATAACTACTGAAAGGAAACTCCCATGAAAACTTATAAACAAATCTGTCGAATAATATGGATTCTCTATTTGACTCCAAAAACACTGTATAAGGATCTTGAAATTCATGCGCACTAGGACTTAGCTCATCCAATGGATTACTTTTGTTCTCCTTGTACCATTAATGTAAACTTTCATCTGAGCTTTGTAATGAGACTCCTATTGATAATGACAAAGAAACCGGTTGCTAGATCAAGTTTGTATCAGTACATGTTTCAAGCTCACAAGTAGCTAATGGAGAAGGACTTTAACTGTAGACATCATCCAACACATTAGCTATTGGATCATGAAAAACTTGAAAAGACTACTACAGCCCATTTTCTATTGGTTCCAATGAGATTACATGATTCCCTACAGGTTGTTCATTTGAAGATATACTATGCAATTTTCCCTTCAAAAACTGAAATGATCAAAACAAAAGGGTACCAAATCATCTGGCATCATTTGATCATATGGTCTAGGTTTGAAGTCTTCATCTGCAACCTAACATTCAATGGCATTTAGGGGATGCAAATGGGATATGACAAGTCTTGAACAAGGATTTCATTGCCCTCTAGATGGTCAAGATTGAAACTTATCGATGGTTGATTTCTAATAGCATGAAAGTTGTCTTTGATGATATGAAACGATGCAAAACAAAAAGGAAAATACCCTTCACTTACTTCAAAATTTGCTAGACTTTCCTCCTCACTTCCATAGCTGATATGCATCAGCTGATCACTATACTCGAGTTTTTGAAAGTGAACTTCCTCCTCCCACAAACTATCTATTGATTTGTCTGCAAGATTAGCTTCTGTTTGGAGAACATAATCATCATCATACTGATCAAACTGAGGCAAATCATCAGTATAAAACACATCATCAAGCATACATGTCATATAAACATATCTCTCTTCTCCAAGATGATCTATAAAACAACCATTATCAGGTCTATGACAACTGGGATAAGAAACAAAATGTTTTGGATCAACAACTTGTTCTTCTCAAATCAACAAACCATGGCCTTGAGCATCATACTCGTTCCTTGTGGTGATCCTTTGCATCATCTCTTCCATTGCACTTACCAAAATGTTGATATTTACCTCCAAAGATGTCGATTCCTCTGGATTTATGTTCTTCATCTATTCTTCCCTCAACTTTGCCCTTCTGATCAACAAATTATCCTCTACATCTACTACATTGTTTTGCATCTCCTCAAGCATTGCAAGGTTCCTTTCCCTTAGCTAAAACTCCATTTCTGGATCAAAGGCTTTTGGGTAGTGGAAGATAGCAGATCCAGAAGGAGGTCTTATATTAACTGGCATCGAATAATAAACTTCGTTAAATCTGGTAGAAAATTGTTGTACTGTCTCCCTTGGTAGTCTTTTCAATTGGTTATACTCTTCTATAATCAAGAAAGGGTTTTTCTGACCACCCACTTGTCGAGGAAAACTTTGAAAAACTACTGTAAATCTGAGATGCTCACATTAGGCAGGGTTTTGAACCAACTCTTGACTTTGCCTTGCAAAGAAAGAGCAAAAAGCCTAATACTGACATCTTCTTCATCAACTTCAAAAAGGTCGAGAAAAGACTCAAAATTCAGTACATGTCTCTCAGCAGTGATGTTGTCACATTCACCATCAAATCTTGGTAGATTTAGTTAATGATTTTTAGGGAAAGCATGGGATATACGAGGTAAAATCAGAGGCTTGTATCGACCTAGAATTTTACAAGGTATACGGGTATGTACAGAAGGTGTAGAATTAGTCTTGGTCTCTTGAGGCTCATTTGTTTGAAGACAGTCATCACAAGCTTCAGAAAAAGGGTCTCGATCAAGCTCAAAGGCATATCAATATTTGGTATTCACAATCTTCAAAGGGAAGGAATCAAATGCAGGCCATGTATCTCTTCTCAAATACAACATACTTTGCAAAGCCTTCTTGACATTCTCGGGAAAAGAGAAGAAATAATTTATAACAAAGAACAAAATGTCTTGGATGAAATTTCAACTTGAATACCTGATCTCTCCATATTGTCCTTTCATGTTTCTACTAGTCAAGTTCATTCTCCAGTGGAGTCCTTGGATCTAATGTCGAAACTGATTTAGAGTCACCAGGTGAATGATTTCAGCCTTCGGGTGTCTAATCGTTTCTCACCATCAACAATCAGATCTAAACTTAATACATTTTGTTGAGGAACATAAAACTACATTCCCCAGTATGGTCGCCACTATGTTAGGGCCTAAATCTACCTCAGGCTGAGAATGGCAGGTCTAGGGTAACATCAAACCATGCTTAAATTGGTAGCTAGCTCTACCGGGTCAGGAGAGGGCTGTCTCCTTCTCAATCTCAAAGAAAATATGGCAAGTAAGGCTTGAGATGATTGATATGAATACTAATTTCAGGCTATGTATACGTTCATAGGAATTTTATTGATTTTAATGGTTGTTTGCTAGATCAAACGAGGAAGGCAGATTTGGGTCTGAGAAATCAACTCAGATTTGCAGAGGTTTCTGTGGGGCGAGGTAGGAAAGTGTTTTAACACTTTGAAATGAATGTGATGGTGAGTCTAAAGACTGGTGAGGATTTGGAGAGGGCATGCAAGTCTCATGAGTCCTCTTCAAATAGTAGAAAACATTTAAAACTAAATAAAACCCCAAGGAAGAGCACTAAACATCAATGGATTCCACCCTTTAATCTTGATTCATTTAGTTATGTAGAAAAAGATAGATGATAACACATATACACATAGGATAACTAAATAATAGAGGAGAGAACAATGCTAATTCACATTACCATAAGAATCCCACAAAATGTTGCAAAAACCTCGTTCATTTCCTTGCCAAACTACAGAAGTGATGTAAAAAGTATCTCAATGCATCCACAACAGTCCAACCTTGACAAATGACAAAGAAAGTACATAATATAGGCATCAAACCACCTATGCTAGCCTTCAGGGGTCGAATCCATGAGTCAAGGAGTTGTTTCAACAACATCTAAACTAGGAACTACAAAATAGGCAGTGGAACAACTTGCCTCTAAAACTATGGAAACTGATTCATTCATCCTCCAAGCAATTCTAACTGATGTATCTACCCCATCAAGTGATTTTTCATCATATTTACATCATAGTACATCATATCACATCATATTAGATCATTAATTTACCAATTCGAGAAGGAAAAGTCAACTGACAGCTAAATTGAACGAAATTCTGAACAAACAGGCAAAACTTGAAAAATTTCTCTTATGCACAACGCCACTGATCCTATGCGTAACACTTTTAACAAGCCAATTTTGGAAGGCTTCCCGAGGTCCAAATTAGGTGCAGAATAGCTCACTGGAAATCTTGTTTATTCTAACTTCTGGGACACCTTTAATTTCTTGATTTGGAGTCCATTTTCCCCTCCAAAAATGAAATCTCCCAAGATTTCTTCCTGTGCGACAAAAAAGTGGTAGAGAGGGCACTTTTTGGGTGTTTTTGGCCCTTTTGGAGGTACATAACTTGTCAAAACTTCTCAGCCATTTCCGAGCATGTATAACTTTTCATGCTGATTCAAAAGATGTAAACTTTTTACAAATGGAGGCCCCCATCAAAAGCGTAGCATTAGTGGTGCTACGCACCTGCTAAAAAAACCTGTTTTGAAAGTTTCTATGAGCAACGCCACTGATTCTATGTGTAGTGCCACTGATTCTATGCATAACGCCACTTTCAGATCAAGTTTTGGAGACCTTCCCGATGTCAAAATTGGGTACAGGATAGCTTGTTGGAAATATTATCAAGTATAAATTCCAGAACATCTTTAATTTTCCAATTTGGAGGTCATGTTCCCTATCCAAACTCAAATCTCCCAAGATTGGTGAAAATGAGGCTGCCTAATTGTAGAGTGCTATTGCAGTCAACGTTTGAAGGTCTTCCTCAACTCCAAATTGAGCTCATGATAGCTCATTGTAAATCTATCTTTGTATAAATATCATTTCACTCATCAAGAAAGTCATTTGGCCAACGAAGCTAGGAGAGTGCTTGATTTTCCCAAGGCCACTCCAAAGGTGCAGCAACCCTCATGAGGCAACTTTATTTTTGACATTTCTCTAAAATCATGACACCTCTGTAAAATATGAAGGAGGTTTTTTTTCCTTGGCCTATTACGGACAAAAACCTCTATCAAATTTTCCAAATTCATATTTTCATGCTCAAAAACATCATTTGAGTAAAACCTATCCCGATGTGTGGGACAGGGGATTTGTCGAAATGAAGTGAAATGAAGGGGATAAGGGGCTCCTAAATTCTTGAGAAAATTTTGGGAAGTAGGGAGGGATGTTAGGAAATAGGGGAAAGTGGAATTTCAAAGATTGAGTGAGTAGAAGGGGTCCAAAAGAGCAAAACATAGGCATAGCCTAGAAAATTGTCAAATTGTAGCAAGAAACTAGGGTTTGTGGGAAAATGAGGAATTTGAGGGATCTGAGTAATGGGAAGTTTTTAGTAAGGTACATTAAGAATAGGGGAAGGTTTATGAGCATCAGGATGCAAGCTTTGTTGATGATTTGACCATACAAGAGAAATTACCTTCAAAACCCTACGAGAGGGAAATGAGTCTTACCCAAGCACAATTGAAACACGAAGAAGGTGTAAAATGACCCATTGGAACCTGATGATGACAACTCTCTAAATGATGGTACATTCAGCTGAATGGTGACATGGACCAACATTTGGAAAACTTTGGAAGGAGTGAACACAAACCCTATACCTAATACCTAGTTATCAAATTTTACTTGAAAGCTCACTCAAATGACAAAATTTGACTTTGACACTCTAAGACCAATTTGTAAGAGCATATTTGATCACTAGAGGAAGGTTTCAAAGACTGCCGATTTGGTAATTGAAGCACTCGAGAATTTTTTAGCCATCACATTGGTCGACTGTTGCGACCATAATTGGACAACATGCACAAAACTTGTGGCTGTCAACAAGGAACTGAAGAAGAGTTTAGACATGGCTAGAGCAACATTACCTGATCCAACTACAAGCTACATCACACAAATCCAGCAAAAAATCAACATTTTTTCTATCCTAAAAGTTGTGCTAACTGATCCCCTAGCGGATGGGTATGTACTACTGGAGCAAGTCAATGATTGGTCAAGAATATTGGTCATGAATAACTAGCTGATCTATCCACATTTCTAACAACTCCAACAATGCATCGCCGATAGCAAGACCTACAAGGATAAGGGACAACTGAAGAAAATTAATGATGACATCACCTTTCTTGAGGGTAGAATACAACAAATGGAGGAGGAAACAGTCATAACTTCTAGGAAGACAATCTGGGACTTGAGGTCCCCGGCCCGTAACCAAGTTGGAGTACTATGGGAGGTATATGATGATGTCGAAGAATAGTGGAACAGAATGTAGAATTCCTAGCCCAAGCAACTGAACTCCATATCAATTGCCAAATTTTTCCAACAAGCAGAAACCCTTACAGGCCTCTGGAAGAGAACATTGGAATATTATAACGGATTCCTCCAGGAAAGGAATGTTGCAATACTAGGTTTGGGGCCTTCGTTTGGAAAATAAGGCTAGATTGTAGCAGAAAAAACAAGACTAACATAGCAAGGGGTATAAGTAGCAAATTTGCAAGAGGAGGAATCAACACAACAACAACCAATGATGATAGAGACCCCTCCAGGAGTAACTATAGAACATACAACATTGGAGATAGATTAACTTGGGGACAAGTCAGAGGACTGTGGTCAGGGTGTGTTGGGGCCCTCATGTTGAATTTTAAGTGTTAGCAGGAAGGAAAATCAAGAACAGGTGGCAGGGACAATGGTCAAGGTTACAGAACTGATAGTCGAAGGAGAGGGACAGCAACAGGGAGTGAGTGGGTAATTATTGCAAGGTGGTAGAAGAGGACAGAGGCAACTGATTAGGGGAAATATCTAAGGGTGGAGTAAGCCAAATGGAACTGGAAGTGGGAATACAAAATAAAGGATAAAAGGCAAGAGACAGCATGAGAAAGGGTTGGTGATGAAGTGGGTGAGCCAGGGCAAGATCTCAAGAGTCAAATTAGTTGCGACAGATCTAGTATGATCCTCGGCTTTGCTTAAATGCATTCCTGTCAACTATATTCTATGAAAGTATCTTTGTGTATTGGATGACTAGGCCTCAATCCTTTTTTATTTTGTCATGTACTCTTCTATATTCCAAGTAATGAAAGAAGCTGTTTGAGTCCCATATTTTCTTATTGTGTTTCTTATGGGCTCTTTTAATTTTTAATGAATGATTAACAACTGGGTAGTTTCCTATGATGATATGAATGGGATGACTGCGTAGATAGTCCAATGGATTGAGTGTGATGATCTATTGTTGCATGTTCATGACACGCCTCGGGTGAGACTCATTTCCCTTTAAGGTGAAAATGTTGGCATTGTCCTAGACTACAGCGAAGCCTTGTTGACCCTCTAAGCCTCAACCCATCGTCTCTTCCCTGTTTTCATTTTTGTGCCAACAAAGTTATTACTGATAGCTTCAATGAGGTCATTGGAGATGCCCCTTGAATTCAATTTCGTTGTTTTTATATGTTTAAGGAGCATTTCCCATTCTCTAAAGACTATGTCCTTATGTGATTCCTCTATCCTTCAGAGATCGGCTAATATCCCTTCAGCACTATCTTTCTATGTTATGTAGGCTACAACCTTCTCCTCAATATCAACAAAATATGTCATTAGTCAGAAAATTGGTCTACCAATGTAATGGCTATTTGACACAAATCATGAATGATAGCTAATTTCTGATAGAAAATTACTTGTTGTTGAGAAAGGAGAGTATTTAATTCTCCTGCTTCCCTTTTAAACTCTGCTAATTCAGGATTGACTTTCAACTATTCAATATTCTATTGTAATTCTTGAATCTAAGCATCTCAAACCTTCA
Organism: Pinus taeda; assembly: GCA_000404065.3. Classification (NCBI taxonomy): domain Eukaryota; kingdom Viridiplantae; phylum Streptophyta; class Pinopsida; order Pinales; family Pinaceae; genus Pinus; species Pinus taeda. The sequence goes on along the minus strand of APFE030381796.1, from coordinate 86,780 downwards.
AATTAGAGTCATGTTGAACTTTAATGGCATTGAAATTATTTTGGAGTTCAATAAGTTGGTATTGCCATTGATTGGAAATCCTTTGCTTCTCATTCTCAAGCACTTGTTCCAACTTGTTTCTGGGAAAACTAGTGTCTATTCATATTTGCTAGTCCCACTAAGACAGGTAGCTATCTTAGAAATAAACAATTCAAAGTAACTTGTTTTCCTTTATGGAAGATAGATAAGGGAGAATCCGAGAGCACCAACCATAATATTTCACTTGGCTCCTTGCTTGTTTCCTCTCTCCTTTGATAGAGATTGCCACTCCTTTCTCACTTGTCCCTCTTCAAAGAACACCTGTAGAGGGAAAGCAACAAGAAACTATCAAAGCATAGAGATCTATGATACCATAAACAATGTAGAATCAGAAGTACATTAACCATACAATTGTATACACAAATACAAGATTCATAAACACACAAGTATATGGAGGAAAACTAAAATAACTTTATTGAAAGTAGAAGTAGAAGAGAGGAGTAAAACTTAGCTGTCTGATCTAGCATCATCCTCGCAACATGAAAGCCCTCTTCACCTCATGAAAAGCAAGATCACCCAACAATACAATGTCTCAAAGAGAAACCAACAACACTTCCTTTCAGATTACAAAATTCTAGTCTTTCGATCTCTAGGATGAAGGATCCATATATAGATATTTGTAGGAGGGTGAGTCAGGTTCTGGGTTTTTGATTAGTGTCATTTCATTGATAGTTCTTGGTTCCACTTGGAGATTTCATGATCTCTTACTCATCCCTGGGCGAATTCAGAGAGGCATGTGTCATATGAGTAGTTTCTAGAAGATTCTCTAGGTTTCCACTTAATCAACTGCTTTTGCCATTTGTCTGCTCTCACCCATCACACCCTACAGAAGGCCTTTTCAGTGTGCACCACACCCCCCATGTGTAATAGGTGAGATGCATCGTACCTTGACCAAGGAGCAGTCTGTATGGGTTAGTCTTGACCAGTTCTGAGTAGTTGTTCAGGTGGAACTTCTGGGAAATGATGTAACCAACTGACCTTGATCTTTTAGGGTATGAAACAACACTTTTAGGGGTTTAAGAGCCCTTGGTTTATCGACATATATGATTTGGGTTGCAGTGCCCAAATATTTTTATAATAGTTGCCCCCTAAAGTATGAGGTCGTAAATCTTCTGACGTCAGGTGAAATGCTTTATCATGAGGATCCACGGTTTTTCGAACTAGAAGGTGACCTGTAATAAGATACAATACAATACATTATCTTCATAATATTTTCATGATGTCGTCGAGGTGGGTGTTCCCATGCTGAGCTTTATAAATTCATTTTCATGTACATAGGACAAACAATTGTCTGCTGTTGCAGACTCGTGATCCTTGTAGAGCCATCATCCCTTAGCTTGGATGATCATCTGTGCAGCTATGGAGTATATTTGATGTCTTTATTTTCCTGAATATATCCTAGCTTGGATGGATGAAACTAGATCTGGGGTCTTCAAACTCATTCAATCTTCGCTCGATGTACAAGTCAATCCATGTGAAAAGATGTTCTAGAGTCAAACATGGAAAGACATCGCCTGATAACCAGCCAATGATGTAAGTTGTTAACGGGCACGAGAGGAATAACCGATAATGATAATGACCCTCAAGGTACTACAGTACAATTCACGTGGTGTGAATATATGAGTTGATGTTGAAAACCACGTAAAATCTTTCAGTCGATGGCCATTGAGGTAAACCTGCCACCGGAAGTGAGAAACTTGCCATTGAGGCATGCAAGCTTCAAAGTACTGAAAGGGTTGTTCCTAAGTCAACTTCTTGGATGATGAGCTAATGTCAACAAGAAGTGACCTGTCGTAGGAGGGCCTTAATGAATCCCACATCTATGACACGAAACGAAGCAAATGATTTTGTGGAGGTGAAAATGATCTGATGATACAGGGTTTAGGAATGGCGGTCATGAAAAATAGAGAGTGAAGGTATTGCAGTGGATGAGGTGTTAGCTAGGTTGGTGAATTCTCTGAGTGACTTCTCTTGAACATATCGGCCACACTGAAATGGAATGGTAGCGTTAACCCCGAAAATGGATGGTATGAAGGACCAATGGTGATATGACCGGTGAACGGGATAACCCAACCTGACTTAATCATGGTGATGGAGTGAAAGTGTCATGTTCAAGAGCGACTTACTACCAATCAAGTTCTTAAAGCTTTCTTCCCTTTTTTCCCATTCATTGCTGACCAGTACCTCTTTATTTTTGTCAAGCTTGAGGAGGATAACATATGCTTGTTCTATAGTTTTCCCTTCAGGAAAACCTGTCGCTATGCTTTAGTGAGCCTAGCGACAGTGAAACTCGCTTTTGTCCTAGTGGATAAGTTTGTCGCTATTATTTTAACGAGTTTAACGACAAATATAACTCGGTCCTTTTCATATTTAGAGAGTTTGAAAAGGGACAAAAAGGAAACTCCAACAATCCTTTTTCATGGTATAATCCCTTAATTCTGAAAAAGTATAAGATAATATGAAAGGGATGACTTTTTGATAGTTTTAGCGAGCCGAAAAAGACAAGCGCTAGATCTTTTTGTGGAATGATCCCTCAGGTCCAAAAGATTAAAATGTAGAGAAGGGATGGTGCTTCCCTTTACTTTAATGAGCTGGAAAGGCTAGTAGCTTAGAAATCATTTCATATTTTATGAGTCTAAAAAGAGCTTAAAAGAGACTCGTTTTTTAGGAACGAGTGATGTTTTTAGGTAGCAACGAGTTCCAGGTCAGTTTGGAACTTCTCAAGCATGGCAGTGTAAAGAGGGTGGCTAACAGAATCACTCGTCGCAGTTGTTCCTCAAAAGGGTAAACAATCAAGTGGAGGTGTATTATCAGCTAAAAGAGTGGAGGTGATGGTAAGAACATGACCAAGGCTTGAAAGGTTGATAGCAATGCAATCACAAAGGTTATTTACCGAGCGTGGATTCATTTTTTAATGAGATTGAATCTTTAGAAACTATGCTCAGTGCTAGGTTTATTTTTTAACGAGCTTGAACTTTGTGGAAACATTACTCATTCCAGTCATCTTTGAAGATTTCTCTTATTAGTAGGTTCATTTTTTAGTGAGCTTGCCCCATGCAAAAGCTTTTCTCAGAGCCTTTTGTATCCAAGCTAGAAACGACCAACTACATAACTAAGAGTTAATGAAATACTGAGGTTAGGTAGGATAGTTTCCTACGAAACATTTCCTTTGCTTTGCCGGGGTCTGCAGACAAAGGTGAATGGTGGATCAGACCAATCACCTAACCTAAGTAGTTGAAATAAAAGTTAGACTAAAATACTATGGGGTTAGAGTTACACTGGTCACTTTTCACTTGCATAAAAACAGTTTGCATGCCTCCAGGTATAAAGAAAAGTAGAGTTTCCAGGTTACCATATGGAAGTCCTTGCATTTAAGCAAGAATTTTCATCTACAGAGCAGACAAAACACTTCCTTGGCTTTGTCCATTGAAGTAGACAAAGGTGAGTGGTGTGGGTCGACACTTCCAATCACATAACCTTTGAGGAGATCCTGTTTCAGGTTGAACCAATATCCTATACGGATGGGTGTTTCAGACCAATCATATAACCTATGATGAGGAGATCCTATTCCATACTGATTCCATATCCTACATGGACAGGTGTTTCAAACTGGTCATAAAACCTACGAGGAAATCTATCTTTTCATCTTGGTTTGCCTACAGAAGCAGACTAGGGTGCATGCCCCCTAAGTTTCGTTACATTCACCGAACCACTTGCGGTAGTTAGGTGGATGAACTAGAGGTTGAAGAGACATTCCTTGTGCAAAGAGACCATTTAGGGATGGTGTTTGACTCGTAGCCATGTTTGAACCGGGAAACAAAAGCTGGTCAACAAGTTGTACCATTCTTCCTTCATACGGGAAACACATCACCCGAAAGAGTGAGGACACAATAGCTCCCATGTTGTAAACGTAGTCATGCCCCAGGAGTAGATTTTAATCTAGTGGCCCTTGGAATACCATCACATTCAAATGAATGGTTTTCCTTCTCAAAGTTATAGGCAAATTTGGAAGGATCCCTAATGGTCGACTAGTTCCTTTATTGAAGTCTGACAAATTTCAATTCTTAGGTAGAAGCGATGGCGAACCAAGCACATTCCAAATAGTTGAGGAAAGGATACTCATGGAAGCCCCTTCATCTATGATATTTCCAGCCATGATCATTCTATACACTTATACTATGATTCAGAATGGTACATCAGATGGAAGGCGGGGTCTCACTAGTAGATTCCAATCAAAGGAAATGACTAGATTTCTTGGAGGAGGGACTGAATAAACGGCCGGATGAATCTCTTGAAATGGGGAACTTCCTTCATATGGTAAAGGAACGGGTAGACTACCCCCATGTTCATCAGACTCTGTGTTAACAAAAAGAATTTGAACGGTGTCATTCTCATTCTCTTTGGAGACTATATCATCTGAAGGTGGACCTTCTGAAGACAAGACTGGGTCGACTACCATCTCGACCTATTGACTTTCGTCCGGTGTGGACTCAGAGGGTTTATCTTCAATGATAGGCATTTCGACCAGCAACAGAGGCATGTCAATCAGATTTTCAACTGGAGATGGACTTCGTAAGAGTTTCTTGTATCTAGGCAGAATTCATTACGGTGAAGCAAGATAGTTATGCAAGACACTTTTAGCTTTGTCCAAAAAAGGACAATGGTGGAGGGCATGATCACCTTCACACGGTCTACAAGGAAATATAGATCTTCCTTTTTGTCCATTGACTTCATTTTCACTAGTCAATGGTGTACTCTCAACATGATCGACAGAGGTTGACGATGCCAGATTGTGCAAGCGGGGAGACTAGTCTCTCAAGATCCGCAGGATGCAAGGACAATCTCGATGATAGTGGTTTCTTTTCAATTTATGCATGGAGATTTGGGTTTGGAAGGTGTAGTGTGCAAATTTTCACCAGACGATGCATGGTTGCCCCCTTGCACAGTTGGCTTCTTCTTCTTATTCTCCTTCTTTTTCTTCTTCGTTTCAATTACTTGGTTTTTAGTATCACTAGTTTCACCAAGTGAACAAGAAGAAGGACAGGGAGAAGCAAACAAAGTTGAAGGTGAGGGAGAAGTTCGAGTATCATCTGGTTGCTGATTTTATTGCTGAGGAATTACGGTGTTTTGAATGACAGAGGTTGAGAATAGCCATACTGGTAGGCTAATTATGATTCCTGGAAGGGACAATGTAACCATATAAGGAGCACCAATATCTCCCCAAGAAGAGAAAGGACTAGGATTTTCCCCATGGGGAAATCCTTGATTGGTGGAATCCATTACCTCAACCTAAGATCAATGAAGGAATAGGGATGTTATTCCAAATTAAATGAATTTTACGACGCTTTGACAAAAATTTCGTTTTCAATTTTTAAGGGTCAAGAAAAAGCTAAAGGTGACTCTAGTTGCCTTTGATTTTTAATGAGCCTGAAGTGACAAGTGCTCAGATGGACCTTTTATTTTAGGGAGTCGAAAAGGAACGAAAGTGACTACTCCGAAAGTCTCGATAGAGGGATTACCAAACCAATCGTAAAACTACAATATACACCTTGCTGGTAAATTAAAGAGAAATTACCAAGGAGTTTACGTATGGTAGTCAATCTTCCCGAATGCTGTGTTCAGTGCATTGAAATCGATAGGGTGGCAGACACGACTTCCTAAGGATAAAGGATATCAACCTATTGTGGTCTCCCAATATATACTCGACGGTATGGGAAGCACAAGTCTGTACTGGCACTTGTCGTATCAAAAAGGAGGAATCACCCAACCTTCGATGAAAACGATAGTTATCAGGTTTTATGACGCCAGAATACATCTCTAGCCGAGACTTCTATATGTTGTGCGTTAGGTTCCAAAGCATTTTTATGTTTATTGAGGTTTATTTTATAGTTGATCTTTCTTAAGGAGTTTGCCTTTCAAGGTTCACTGTGTGATGTAGATGTAAAATTCCTAAATATGCAATCTAAAATGATAAACAGTCATTTGTTTTCTTTTAGCAATGAAAATCCTAGCTACCAAGGAAATAAATGTACGATTCTTTCAACATAGAGCAGAGAGCACACACTAAATGCACTTTTCCTAAATCATTTTCCACATGCAAATGCACATGCATGTATTTGTTTTTCCTCTACCTTAATGTGTGAATGCCAAAAAGGAAACTAAGTATAGATCTAAACTATTTTTTTCAAAGCAACACTTTAACAATTTCTTTTCAAAACGAAAGGAAGACTAAGACGACACTTTCAATTTCGAATGGAAAACTGCTTTCAACGCTTCAAATATTGACAATTCAAATCAAATACAATAGCAAAAGTACAATCAACTATCTAAAAGAGGAAGACTTTATGAAACCTTTTTTCTTGACTGAAAACGATAGCTACCACACTTTCGAATCAAAAGACGACAATTTGATTAAGCTACTTTTTGCAAAGAAGGACTGTAAATGATGAAAAATACATTAAAAGCATTCACAATTCCTTATCAATGGAGGCTCAATAATGTAAAGGAAGAAGGCTTCAACAATGATATACTGATCATAGGTAGTAAAACTATTGAATAGAGCTGAAAGAAATGAAGAAAAAACCAAATTCCAGAGAGGGAAACAGTCTCATTCAATCATTGCACCTATCCTTAAGGGAAACAAGGATGCATCTCACCTATAACACATGAGAGGTGTCATGCATCCAGACTACCAATGAGAGATATTGCGATGGTCCAGAGAATGAAACTGAGCTTGGTCTTTGCTCAAAATTTGTAGCTAAGTTCAGTTGTTTCAGCCAAGCTATGGTAGACAGTAAACACAAAGTATAGAGGTATGATATTACGAGGTTATTGACCTACCACTAGGGCACTTAGGATGTTTTCAAGTCAGATGTTCAGTTCATAAACCAACATCGAAATTGACTAAAGCAGTGTTGATCTACTTTGCAGTTGCATAGCAAAAGCAGTTCAAAGGCTAGCTGGCTTAACTTCAGGCTCCGTCTGTAGTTTATAAAGCAAACAACAGTAACAAAGAAACAAACTATTCGTTCCCCAGTGGAGTTTCCATTTTGTTTTCGGGAAAACTAGTGTCTATTCAGATCTGCTAGTCCCACTATGATGGGTAGCTATCCTAGAAACAAACAATTCAAAGTAACTTGTGTTTTCCTTTATGGAAGATAGATAAGAGAGAAGCAGAGAGCACCAACCTTAATCTTTCGCTTGGCTCCTTACTTGTTTCCTCTCTCCTTTGATAGAGCTTACCACTCCTTTCTCACTTGTCCCACTTCAAAGAACACTTGTAGAGGCAAAGCAACAAGAAACCATCAAAGCATAGAGATCTATGATACCATAAACATTGTAGAATCAGAAGTACATTAACCATACAATGCATACACAAATACAAGATTCATATACACACAAGTATATGGAGGAAAACTCTAATAACTTTATTGATAGTAGAAGTAGAAGAGAGGATTACAACCCAACTGTCTGATCCAGTAGCATCCTCCTAGCATGAAATCTCTCTTCACCTCATGAAAAGCAAGATTACCCAACAATACGATGTCTCAAAGAGAAACCAACAACACTTCCTTACAGATTACAAAATTCCAGCCTCTGGATCTGTAGGATAAGGGATCCATATCTAAATATTTGTAGGGGGGTGAGTCAGCTTCTACGTTTTTTATTAGTGTCATTTCACTAATAGTTCTTGGTTCCACTTGGAGATTTCATGATCTCTTACTCATCCCTAGGCGAATTTAGAGAGGCAAGTGTCATATGAGTAGTTTCTAGAAGATTCATTGGGTTTCCACTTAACCAACTGCTTCTGCCATTCATCTGCTCTCACCCATTGCACCCTATAGAAGGCATTTTTAGTATGCATCGTACCCCCCATGTGTAATAGGTGAGATGCATTGCACCTTCACCAAGGAGTAGTCTATAACGGTCAGTTTTGACCAATCCAGAGTAGTTTTTCAGATGGAACTTCTGGGAAATGATGTAATCAGCTGAACTTGATCCTTTAGGGTATGAGACAACACTTTTAGGGGTCTAAGATCCCTTGGTTTATCAACATATAGGATTGGGGTTGTAGTGCCTAAATATGTCTATAACACAATTGCATAATCATGTCCTCTTTTTCTTTCAAAATTTATTGTATCTCGGTGGCTTTATCCATACTCGTAGAAGCATAAGCTCCCCTGAATTGAGTAATTCTTCCAAGTTCCTCTACAATATTGGAATGTGAACCTTTACATAATGCTTCAGAAGAAGAATTTCCAGGGACTAAGGCCTGGTATTGGTCAATATTCCTTTTCTTTCTTTGTATTTTCACCACGACCTTATGTTGGGAACTCTAGAATATGTCAAGAAGAGGAATCTCTTCGACTCTTAACATGACCTCAGAGGTCAGAAATGATGGTATAATTTCAATGTCTTCAACCTCTAAAGGTTGATTTTTAGTCCTCGTTGTAGTCAGAGTCTTCTAAAAAGTTTTAGAAATGTCTAAGAATTTTTCTTGTGAGGTAGTCTTTGAAACCTCAGGTTTATTTCATTTTAATACATCACTACACTTTTCCCATATTTCTTCAAGTTTGGAACTTCACAAATATCCCTCAATCTAAGTGGAAGAAGATGCCCCTGTATTTTTTGGGTCGGGGATATCAATAACCTATGTAGAATAAATCTCTATGACCTTCTGTTGAGTTGTGTTTTCCTGTAGAAGTTTTAGTGAATCCAGGGGTAAACGTGATAACCTCGTTTCCCTGTATTGGGTAAATTGATTGATTTCCTGTGGAATTATTCACTCTAAAATATGTTTCCAAAATATTGAATACGTAGCAGATTTTTCAAAGACATCATCAAACTAATTAGGTTCATGAGAGAATTTCCTTACACTTAATTGAGCAATAACATTTTTATAAATTCCGTGAGGATCGTATTTCCTTTTAGGAATAGTAGGAAACTTCAACTCTAAAATAGAGTTAACCTCAATGGTTTCATGTTTGAAATTATGTAATGTGTACATACCACAACATAAAGAAAAGGTAGGCCATACTTTCTTATTAAATTCCTTCAATCTTTTATAAATTTCCATTAACCACAGTTTGGTAGGCTATTTCACGAGCAAGTAGTTTATCAGGGACATATAGGGGGAAGACATGTGGATTATCTAGATTACCGAAGGCCAGAATGTAGGTAAAAAATATTTTCTAAACCGATTCCTAACTTTGTGAAAATCTTCTTCTACTTCTGAGGAAATCCAAGGGGCTCTCCTATTAAAAATAATTTCATGAATAGGTAGCATGCTACCCTGGAAGATTTTATAGAAATAGGTCTAGTACATAGAATTCTAGAGGATATTAGGGTATATATTAATAGGATTTGGATCCTATAAGGTCCATTTCCATCCCATGGAGGAAAAATCCATATTGTAGCATAGGGAGTCCATAACATAAGAACCCATATAAAAAGGAGGAATTATATTCTCTAAAACTATATGCCTTCTTCTAAAATTCAAAATCTGAGTGTTTAATTTATCAGATAAAATATTTCCCCAATCTAGTATAATTCCCTTTTAGGCAGCATCAATCATTGGAATCCATTGATCTAGGAATTTCTATGTATTAGGATAAGAAAATAATCTACATACGATCACATCAATTTGGCAATAAGGTCATGCAAGGGATTCCACTGAATATATGCCATTTTCCTCATGCTTGTGCTTATTTGGATCTCTCCTCCAATCTTTGATGGGCTCTGATGTATGATCAATGTTGCTTATGAATATCTCCGTGAACTATTTGTCATATTTATACTGTGGAGGTGGAAAATGGTACATCACACTAAAATCACTGCTAGTGAAAGAGCTGATGACTGTATCATTCTTTGTCATGAATTTTCTATCTACAATGTTCAAGTGCTCTACAACCCATTGAATCATATCTCTATAGGGTAGGAGTTTTTGTCAAGCAACAATTTTGTGTAAAAATGAATTTATGATATTTTTGTAGGTGGTATTTAAAACCGGAGAGGAATCCTCTATTGTAAACATTCTTTGAGTAACCCTTGGTCCCTCTTCTTCGAATAATTGATAAATAGATTCCCATGAGGTACTACCAGTGTCTAAAGAACAAATTGTATCTGAAAACAACCCTGGTGTGTCAAGATTTTCAATTGGCAAACTAGTCAGTTGGTGCTAAGCAACTGGTTTATTTCTTGCTTTAGTTACCCTAGACATATCTTCTGAATTGTATTTATCAGGAGTAGCTTGCAATGGAAAACACAAGACTAAGTGATAATTCTTTCACCAGAAAGTCCTTAGCTCAAATGACACTTTTTCATACGATTTATGTATTAAAGGGAAAATCATGATAATATCTAGCCGCAATGAATTAATTTGTTTAGAACTTCAGAAATCATAAATTTTCCACTCATGAAAATTAAATGAAAAAAGTGGATTCACATGAGTGATGCACACATCAACATATCATATGATTTTATCGAAGAAGTCTCATGGTTGCACTATAAAAGCTACGATATATGAGGCTTCTGATATGTGCTTTTAAAAATAACGACTATAAGTATAGGTGGGTAGATATACCAGAGGTTATATATCGACAATTGGAGTATCGGGTTTTTTAAAGAGTGACATCCGATATGAAAAGTCTCGATATGGGTAAAGATGGGAATATTGGAGGAATGACATATCAGAGGGAAGGAATATCAGAGATATAGGATATCAGGAGTGTGAGGTATCAGAACATTTTTATATTGAGAGCTCTTGAGATAGCATAAGTGTTAAGTATGAGGGATATCAGATATCATAGGTTTGAAGTATCAGAGGTTTTTAAGATGCTGCTTGTTAAAAGTTATGATATTCGGGGGTTCCAATATGACAAGTGGAAACATTGTGGGGTCGGTGGTTCTTTAAAGTATTCAATATATAAAATGAAGTGCCCCTTTTATCTTCCTATATCAGGAAAGTTTGATCAGGGAATGTTTTATCATAACTTTCCTATAAGGAATGTTACGATATTTGAATGATCTGATATAACTCCCTGATAAAGCATTATTTTAAATAACAAAAGGCCTATCAAGTTTTCGTAATGCTTGTAAGGTTTGAATCCTTTGATATATAAGTTTTGATATTTGTAACCTTTATGAAAGAGGGTTATTTTCAAAAATTAAAAATTTGTCTTATCTTTAGAACTAAAGAGTTTTATTAAAATTTAAAAGGATCCCCATTATTTATTATATGGCTTAAAATAAAACCAAATAGGGAGTTGTTGAGTACTACAATAGACTATCATTTCCCGCTCTGAAAAAATGTAATGTCCAATAAATCATCTCGTATACCTTATGACTCCCAACAAGCACCAAAAATAAAAATAAAAATCTTCACAATTTTCCTTAGAAACAACCCTTTGTAACTACAAAATGAGTCATTAACTACACAAATTTAACTTTCAACGAATGATGCAGAGTATGTGATCAAAAGGAGACAACAAGGGTACCTCCTTCTCTTTTTATTAGATGAGGATTTGGTCTGTTTATTGGAGGTGGCTTTGACTTCATTTTTACCATGAAGTGTATATGATGTGTATGGAAGAAGATCATAAAATTGAGTTGCCAAGCTTATGGATCAACACACGTTGACTCATATAAATGACACGCAAACCCTAAGCATTTGAAATTGTCTCGAACTCAGACCAAACTGTATACAAACATTATTAATTGATATCTAACTATTTTTTAAAGGGAAAATGTGGCCGGAAAGGGATATCTCCTACCTTAGAAAATAAGTGAACCTGATTTGAAGCGGTGGGAGACCAGTGCAATGAGTTGGAGGCAGTTAGGAAACAGTTGAACAACGACTGTGTAGCTCTAGAACTTGTGCAACTGTTGAATATAAATTTCCCCATAGTTTAAATAAATTGTCTTCGAACCCCTGTCAGACTTCTCTCGTCCTTATGCTATGTAACTCTCATTTTTTTCTAGAGAAGGGCGTGAATTGTAGAGTGGAGAAAGAATGAGGGAATTATGAAAAGAATTTAAAAATGCGAGCCTTATGATTTGTTTAGTCATGGGTATGAACTTAGGATAAGGGGTTATTATGATCATCAAATATAAATTATGGTAATTAGTTGTGGAGGGGTGTAGTAGCAATAATGAGGAGAAGTGATTTAAGGAGCGGGTGGTGCATATGATGTTAAATGTAAATGTAGGGGGTGTATGGAAGGGAGTACATGAAATTGGTATATGGAAGGAGTATAGGAATGGAAAAGGTATATGGTAGGTGTAAATAAAAGAGATCATGAGTTGTGAATGGTGGAATAGGACATGATGAACAATACTAACAACATACTTAGCATAACCTTAATAAATGAACCAAACTTGTTTTATTCATGGTTCTGACTAGTGATACATAACCCTTGAACCCTAAATGGCTTTGTATGAGAAAATGAACTAATGACCTTCTCATAGACTCAGACTCTCTCAAATTTTGTCTTGGTTTTAAAGACCCTCTGTAACATTGAATTATAAACGTTACCTTAGATAATGATGTTTTAGAATATGACAACAATGGTTCATATGCTAAACTATGATCCCCAAAATGAATATAAAAGAGGCAAAGACAATTGATCCCAAAAACCTAGACCCTAACACTTGCAAAGGCAAATTTTTCTTCCTCCTTGGCTTTGGATGTGGCACCATCTATAGTGTTTCTTCTAATCTCCTACTGTACCAAATCATACCAAAGTCTCTCCCAATATGGTAGCTTGTCTCTTCCAATAACAGAATATTGATATTTGTGCCAGGATTTCAGAAGGCCAAAGAGTGTTAAGCTCAGAAGTTGAAATGATGGAAAATTTTCTCCTACTCCTCCAGGTTTGTCTCGAACCTGAGTCAATTTGGATAGGTATTGAGGAATGCTTTCATTTTTTTACATTCAAATGTATCAAGTTTATATCTCAATGTAAATTTCCTAGCATCACTGCTACTTTGGAATAGACCTATGAGATTTTTCCACATTGCAAAAGCAATCTCCTTTACATGGAATTTCAAAACCACGTGATCTCTAACACCCTCCAAAATAATCCTCCTAGATTTTGTTATGTCTTTCTTCCACTGGGAAGGAGCGTATGTATTTTATGTTGTTCATTTTGGAATATCACTTTTTGTGTATTCCCATACTCCATTTTCATCTAGGACAACTTCCATCTTGTCTTTCGAAGCACCAAAATTCAAGGTGCCCTCCAATCCTCGAGGTTCAATCCATTGAAATACATTTTTCCCGCACTAAAGAGAATCTAAGAAAAAAAATTGCAAATCAAAATTTCTCTAAGAGAAGATCTGCAACATGGTTTCTATGTGGTCTTCCATATCTCTGATACCATAAATGGAAAGAAATTTTCTTTTGTTAATGAATTCGAACTGAAAATAAGAGACACAAACTTCTTCTACAATTATGTGGAAAGGAAAATACACTATAGAAACAAATGCAATAACATTAAACCATCAAGACACAAGGAACACATTGATTTTATAGGGGAACCCAACTAGGAAAAACCCCTTCACTTCTTTGCATTAATTCATATGAGAATATAGATCAAATACAATGACAACTTCAATTTTGAAGCACCACCTACATTGCAATACTAATCTCATGCTCATTGACCTGCTCTGACCAACTCTTAGCCAAAATATGCCTCATCCTTACTCCTATTTCCTTTCACAATCCTTGAGGAAATTAGCTCCTAAACGATAGGGGAATTCCCTATTTCCTTGCGCAATTGCTGGTGGAATTGACCACCTTCTCCAATGAAAATTATGTACACTCCACTAGCATAAAATTGATAATTACAATGTACCTTTTCCTCCACTCCAACTAGGAAATTCAAATTCCGTGCATGACTCGGACTAGTTTAAGTAAATTGATCAGTTAACTGAGAGATCATTGAGTTAACAATAGTCATTACTACTCAACTGAACTCCTACTGACTCTAGTAGTGACTAGAGCTCAGATAATTGAGCTTAACTAACAATAACTCCTCTAGGTTGCTAGATTTTAAAAGTAAACCCATTCACAACTCTACTTCTAGACTACAACTCGAATTTAATAATTTAACTAGGAGACAAATCCATGTCACTCCAACTACCTACAATCCAAGTCATTCTGCTGATGTGGAAAATTAAATTTCCCATTTGACTAAGGCACAATTAAAGTGTAGAATTTTCTTGCTACAATTTAACATCTTGGAATATTAGAGGATCAATGTGAATTTTCAATAGACATGTCGAGGAACACTTCATTGGTGGAACTTCCATGTGAGTTAAAGAATTATGATAATTGAGGAGCATGGACTATGGCTACAACATTGACCATGTTGGAGTCATTTTAGAGACAAGGTGCAGGCCTGCACACAACGATCTCAAACATGGTCATACAATGTGGATCTACCAATAAAGCCTTCAAATTCTAATAAATGATCGGTTGGTGCAACACTGTTGAAGCAATGAACGAATCTAAAATTATTTTTTTGGGGTCCAATTGTCCTCTACAATTGGATTGCAAAGAGATATCATGAAGAGGATCTATGGTGTTAGTGACGACGATGTGTTACACATATACCTACCTAAATAGTTTTAATGATAGTAAAACAAAGAAAGAATGGACGTGGAAGTTGAACATTCTATTGATATGTTGTGATCAAACAAAGCCAAAGATGAATGCATTACAATTCAGAATGGAATGTGCTTCAATATTTGTGTGCCAGATGTGTACCATTGAGTGTATTGACTGCATAGTATACATTACATGATTTCCACTATACGTATCATGTTGGAGCATATGACAACCACATGATTGCTATGGCAAAAGGAACATTATGGTGAAGTGGACGTACATTGTATAGTCAATTGTATGCTAGATGTATGAAAAGTTAATTCCTAGGCATTCAATTTCAAACAAAGAGAAAGTGACTACGTAAAAAATTACCTACATGTTTGCATGAATGCAGATCCTTTTTAGGGTTTCATTCCCTAATGTCGACAAAAAGCATGTAAGTAGAAAGAATTATTTTCGACATGTCACACCAAACTCGTGAAATCATAGAGAGAAAATTTCCACATAATGAAGAAAAAGGTCAATGGCACATGAAGTTGGAACACTATTGCTACATAGAAAAGAGTTAGACGAAGTGATCCAATAGAATCACTAAAGGAGATGCATCTAAACAAAAATAGAGTACCACCATTTGAAGAAGTGTTTTCTGCTACAACTTGGCTCTTTCTCTTAGTTTGTAAATGAAGCTCACTAGTAAATTATTTGAAAAATGTCTTTTTCAATATAGAACGTAATGTTGTTGGGAGTCGTGGGACAGAGAATAGATAATATTCTACCGAAATTTGTTATGGTTACATTAAACTTTGATGGTGCAAAACGTGAGGTGATCAGACATTATCTTGATCCTCTTAGCCAATGATGTTAGGCTTCTTTAAGCTAGCTAGAATAAGATTTGGTGTGTAGTAGTTTGATTGTTTGAAATATGGTTGTAGCTCTAGCATTTAGCATTTATTTGGTGGTGGAATCGTAATTTGGAGTGAAAAAGAAAAAGAAAATGCAGGGATTCTTGTTCAGAGAAGTGGCAGATTTATTTAATCAGTTGTACTCTAATATTTCACGATGTGCCTATAAAATGAATAATATTTACCAATTGATACTTTGAGGGTTGTTAGAACTAGTGGGAAAATCTCCAGTGTTTGTGTTGTTGCATCTTCGATAAGTTGGATGTGTTTTGATAAGGCTGTAACTTGAAGGACCGTAGCCTATGAAAATGCCAAGGCCACAAAAGCATTGTCTTCACCATTATGTGTTGGTAATTGAAAACAAATTAATGTAACATAAATTTGGGTAAATTGCATTAGTCATTGACAAGTTATTTTCATACCGAATCAACAGTTATGTAATGGAGGCTCATATATAAAACCGATGAATGCCCAAACTATGTATGGAGAATCATTTATTGATTGAATAGAGATTCCAATCCCTTACCCATGGATGTTTCCTTGACACTCTGTCAGGGTTTTACTACGTAAATCCCAAGTTATTACAACACACACTTCTTCTCTACTCCATCATCCAGAGGTTTCAATAGCTCCCTCTCTGCTCCAGCATGCAGAGGTAAAAAATAACCATGCAGGCTCTTCCTAATGACTCACTCTCTGCTCCAGCATGTAGACTTGACAGATCCTCCTCGCTCCACGTCATCTCCTCGCTCCACCTTGCAAACCATTTGACCTCTGCTTTTTAACATGCAACAATGTACAAGCAGAGCGGCAGTTGGTCTTCATGCAGAGGGCAGAGATCTGGTGGTAGGCTCCCTTGAACACGTGGACACAAAAAAATGACCATGCAACCTTTTCTTTCACATGCATTACACTCAACTCCATTCAACTAAGCTCTGATACCATTTTTTGTTTGATGAGTTACTAATCAAGAAAGAAATAACACATTTACAATTACAAATTAACTAAGAAATGAATGTAACTGATAGGAAACTGAATACAACCACACAAGTAATAACTCAGGGTTTTACCACGTAAATCCTGGGTTATTACTTGTGTGGTTGTATTCAATTTCCTATTAGTTACATTCATTTCTTAGTTAATTTATAATTGTAAATGCCTTGTTTCTTTCTTGATTAGTCTCATCAACCAACAAATGGTATCAGAGATTAGTTGAATCAAGTTGAGTGAAATGCATGTGAAAGAAAAGGTTGCGTGGTCATTTTTTTGCCTCTACGTGCTCAAGGGAGCCTACCACCAAATCTTTTCCCTCTGTATGAATACCAACTACTTCTCTGGTTGTACATTGCTGTGTGTTAAAAACCATAGGTGAAACGGTTTTCAAGGTGGAGGAAGGATATGGCGTGGAGCGAGGAGGCTCTGTCAAGTCTGCATGCTGGGGTAGAGAGTGATCCAGTAGGAAGAGCCTGCATGGATTCTTTTTACCTTTGCATGCTGGAGTAGAGAGGGATCCATTGAAACCTCTGCGTGGTAGAGTAGAGAGGAAGTGTGTGCTGGATCAGAGAGGAGGGCCTTGCCTGGCACCGTCGTGGAGTGCTGAAGCCATGCTAGAGGGTGTAGCCTGCCATGGACCTGTCATTGAATGTTGTTGTCAGAGCCGTTAAGGAGATTGTTGAAGTAATCTGGGTATATCTTCGTAGAGCAAGTAATCCAAGTATTTGTGAAAGAATATTTTTTTTTTCAAAAACAAAGTTTCCAGAAATTTTTTAATTTGGGCAAAAACCAGTGGAATTTTTTTGTTCCAGAAATTAATGTTTTTCTGAGAAAGACAACAAAATCCAGAAAATTGAAATTAAAATTAGATTTTTCCTTAAATGGGATATTCATAAATTTGTTTTGAATAAATCTTTGAGAAAGATAAAAAAAAATTAGAAAATTGAAATTTGGATTGGAGTTTTTTTTAGGGGAGATTCAGAAATTTGTAAACAAGCTCCAGGCTCAAATTATTATAATAAAAAAACTTAGAATTTTTTAGAAAGGAGGAAACCTAGCTGAGAAACCCTAGGAGGAAAAAGGGCCAATATGTCGAATGCAAAGTTTCAGGTGGAGAATTCACCGACAAGAGCAACTTTGCTCTTTGGAAACTGAAAGTTAGGGATTTGCTGGTGCAACAAGGGTTGAACAAGGCATTGGACGAGGAAAATAAGAAACCTACAACCATGACTAATTTAGCTTGGGAGGACTTGGATACCCGAGCTCTTAGTACCATCAGGTTATGCTTGGCGAATGAAGTTATCTTCAACATTGTTGAAGAGAGTACAGCTTCAAGTTTATGGGAAAAATTGGAAAAACTATATATGACAAAGTCATTAACCAATAGAACTTATCTAAAAAGACAAATGTACAGTGTTCAAATGAAGGAGGGTTCCAAAGTTTCAGAACATTTGAATGTTTTTTACACACTTATATGCCAATTAATGGATATGGAAGTTAAAATTCAGGTTGAAGATAATGCTATAACCTTGTTGTGTTCTCTGCCCGAGTCATGAGATCACTTCGTAACTTCAATAAGCTTGAGCACTGTTGCTTCTTTGAAATTTGAATCAGTTGTGGGAGCTCTCTTATTTGAAGAGGTACGAAGGAAATCCAGTACCGAAATAGCTGCATCAGAAGCCATGATAGCTAGAGGACGGTCAAAGGAAAGAGGGGAAAAAACAAGGGGATCTTCCAAATCTAAATCAAAGGGAAAGAAGCGTAAGGCAAAATGTTGGCACTGTAATAAAATTGGTTTCCTGAAGAAAGATTGTTGGAAACGACAAGATTCTAATAACTTGAAGAAGGAAGCAAATCAGATTGATACAGGTATGATAGACGAAGTTTTATCTACTAAAGAATTATGTATGATATATGAAACTTCTTGTAATGTTTCTCAGGGTCTTGAAAGTGAGTTGTTAGACTATGGTGCTTCTCATTACATGTATCCACGTAGAAATTGGTTTACTTCATATGAAAATGTAAATGGTAGTTCTATGTTTATGGGTAATAATGTATCATGTCAGACTATTGGGATGGGAAATATCAGGAAAAAAATGTATGATAACACAGCTAGAACATTAACTAGTGTTAGACATGTACCTGATTTGAAGAAAATTTTGATTTCTTTGGGAGCGTTGGATTAGAATGGTTATAATGGTGTGTTGAAAGTCTTTAAAGGCGCCCTAGTTGTTATGAAAGTAGAAAAGGTCGGAAATCTTTATAGACTCAAAGGAAGTACTCAGATCAATGAAGCAGTGATTGTGTCAGAAAAAGGAGAAGCAGGTACTCACCTATGGCATCATCGATTGGGTCACATGAGCGAGAAAGGTCTTCAGATACTGATGAAATGTAAATCTCTTCCCGATCTGAAATCTTTGAAGTTGGACTTCTATAAACATTGTGTGTATGGAAAATAGTGTAAATAGAGATTTAAAACTAGAAACCATAATAGGAAAGATATTTTAGACTATATTCATTCTGATCTGTGGGAACCATCCCCTATTGTATCATATGGAGGTGCTCTATATTTTTTAATTTTTATTGATGATTTCTCCTGTAAAGTTTGGGTCTTTATGCTAAAAAGGAAAGTTGATGTATTCAATGTCTTTAAACAATTTAAAGAAATAGTAGAGAAAAGAACGGGCAAATCAATTAAATGTTTAAGAACTAACAATGGTGGTGAATTCACTTCAATAAAATCTGAACAATACTGTAAGAATGAAAGAATTATTAGACACAAAATTGTTGTTTATACTCCTTAGCAAAATGGTGTTGCTGATTGTATGAATTGAACTCTTATGGAAAGAGCCACAAGCATGATCAGTAATGCCAACTTGCAAAAGGAGTTTTGGGCAGAAGCAGTATCCACTGCTTTTTATTTAGTTAATAGATCACCTTTACAAGCAATTAATCGTAAAATTCTTGAAGAGGTTTGGACAGGTCAGTCTTATGATTATTCACATTTAAGGATATTTGGCTGTGATGCTTATTCTCTTATTCCTAAAAATCAGCGTTCAAAATTAGATCCAAAATCGAAATATTATGTCTTTGTTGGGTATGACTATGCACTAAAAGGATACAAGTTGTGGGATCCTACATTGCGGAAGATAGTCAATAGTAGAGATGTAATATTTGATGAATCTTCTCTTTTAAAATCAAATGTTGAAATAATTGAACAGGAAGAGGAATCGCCAAATCAACAAGTTCAGTTGGAGGCTAGACCTTTCGATGATAGTCAAAAGGAAGAAGAGACTTCTAGAGAAAAAGGTGTTGAAGATACAAAGGAAGCTGTTGAAGTTTTTGAACCAGTTCAACAATCGGTCACTCTAAGAAGGTCTACAAGGGAAAGAAAAACTCCCAAAAGGTATGAAGATTATGCTTCATCTTTTGCTTTGATTACGGAAGATGGGGAACCTTCTTGTTATTAGGAAGTAGTAGATGATATGGATAGTGAAAAATGGAAAACTGCTATGGAAGAAGAAATGCATTCCTTATCCAAGAACAATACCTAGGATCTTGTAGAACTTCGTGAAGGGAGAAGTGTTATTGGATGCAAATGGGTCTTCAAACTGAAATGGAAAGTTGATGGAAGTATCGAAAGGTATAAGGTGAGACTAGTAGCAAAAGGGTATTATTAGGTTTAAGGTATCGACTT
This sequence comes from Pinus taeda, assembly GCA_000404065.3. Lineage (NCBI taxonomy): Eukaryota > Viridiplantae > Streptophyta > Pinopsida > Pinales > Pinaceae > Pinus > Pinus taeda. The sequence continues at coordinate 66,502 of APFE030381796.1, read as the reverse complement.
TCATGAGATTTTTTCACCAGTTGTAAAACTTATTTCTATTTGTACTCTGTTGGCAATGACTGCATTACTTAACCTTGAGTTACAATAGTTAGATGTTAAAACAACTTTTCTACATGGTGATTTGAATCAAGAGTTATATATGGAACAACCAGAAGGTCTTGTACAAGGTCGTGGAGATACATAGAGACAGGAAAAATGGTAAGCTTTGGTTATCACAACAGACGTATGTGGAGAAAGTACTTGAAAAGTTCTTTATGAACAATGTGAAACCTGTTAATGTTCCATTAGCTTCCCATTTTAAGCTTTCTTTGGTTTTAAGTCCTAGAATTGATGAAGAAAAGTAGTATATGTCTCATGTACCATATGCAAATGCTATAGGCAACTTAATGTATGTGATGGTATCTACAAGACCTAAAATTTCACATGCAGTTGGAGTTGTCAGCAGGTTCATGGCAAATCCAGGTGAAGAACATTGGCGAGTAGTGAAATGGGTGCTTCGATATCTAAGAGGCACAAGTGACCATTGCATCATCTTTAATGGTAGTGAAGGATCAGTCTACAGATATGTAAATGCTGATTATGCAGGTGATTTGGACAAAAGAAGATCTACTACAGGTTATGTCTTTACTCTTGTAGGTGGAGAAGTTAGTTGGATGTTAAAGCTTCAAGAAACAGTTTCATTGTCCACTACCGAAGCATAATATATAACTGTTTCAAATGCCAATAAAGAAGCAATCTAGTTAAAGGGTCTACTTGATGAGATTGGAAGGACGCATGAGAAAGTGAATGTACTTTGTCACAGTCAAAGTGCTATTCACTTGGCTACAAATCCTACTTATCACAATAGAACTAAGCACATTGATGTAAGGTATCATTTTCAAAGACATGTGATCGATGGCGAAAAAGTAGCTCTTCAAATTATCCATATGTGAGAGAATTGTGTAGACATATTCACAAAGCCAGTTACAGTAGAGAAGCTACGATGGTGTTTAGCTTCTCTTGGCTTGCAGAAAAGATGATGAATGGGCATGGGCAAGGGATTAGGAAAATTGTTTTCAAGGTGGAGTTTGTTGGTAATTGATAATGAATTAATGAAATGCAAATTTGGGTAAATTGTATTAGTTATTGACAAGTTAGTTTCATACTGAATCAACGGTTATGTAACGGAGGTTCATATATAAAACTGATGAATGCCCAAACTATGTATGGATAATCATTTTCTGATTGAATAGAGATTCCAATCCCTTGCCCCATGGTTGTTTCCTTGACACTTTGTCAGGGTTTTACCATGTAAATCCCGAGTTATTAGTTGTGTGGTTGTATTCAGTTTCATGTGAGTTACATTCGTTTCTTAGTTAATTTATAACTATAAATGCCTTGTTTCTTTCTTGATTAGTAACTCATCAAACAACATTATGTTCTCTGAAATTTGATGTCAGCATGACCAAAGTAGCACAAAAATATATGACATATTGAAAACATGTCATTTGATTTTTGAAAGTGTCTCCATGGGAGGAAATAATGATTGAAGAAATATGGTTTGTGATGCTAAAATCAAGTATGTCTAACATTTTATATTAAATCAATTCTTTTTCTCAATTTGGAAGTTTTCTTTGGTCTCTTGGGCTCATACTACACTTCTAGGTTACTTGGAAATTCCTCATGGTTAGTGATACCCTTCATAGTGCATGAGGTCTAAACATGTAATCTTTAACATAGATTTTAGGGATTTGTAGAATGATACTTCAATGAGGGTGGTACTTTAATTTTGTTGGATATGCATTTTGAATTAGAGGAGATTCATTTCTCCTTTATGATGAAATGTCATTCATGTGGTTTTTTCTTCATGATTGTACATTCTTGGTTGATGGATCAAAATGCTACTCGACAATTTATTGTTATGATCATATGATTTATTTTTCACTTCATGATAATGAACTGCCCCTCATGTTACTTCAACACCCTTGTTCACTAGATAATTTTGGAGATATGGATGGAGAGGCGATGGGACTAAACTCCATTTGATGTATCTTTAGAGGTCTTCTAGTGAACCATGTTATCCTTCATTAAAGACCTAACCATGATGTAGATTTGAGGATAGTTGGATATTAGTTTTCTAGCGCAAATTGTTGATTTATCAACAATGATATAAGTAGAATCTTTAGCATGAGAATCTCCACTTTCACATCTACCTTGATTGACGTTTGAGTTTGCAATTGAATTTAAGAGCAAGAGAATAATTATGAATTGTTTTTGGGAACCTTGCCTATCAAATTTATCTATTTTACTTCATATTGTATGCTTGTTTTGAGTATATGAGACATATTTGAGGCTTTGCAATGATGTGAATCACGTGTTTAGAACAATATTAGGTTTTGGGAAAAACCTTCAAAGTGCTATATTGGACTTTAGTACCTTTACATGCGTAGTCAAGGAGATTTGTTAAGTTTCCAACCCCCTTTCCATTCATGTCAAAGGGGAAGGTAAGAAGAGGTTAGGAGAAATAAGGAGGATGGTTCTTAGGACAAAAATGGGGAGGATCAACATATTTCTATCAATACCAAAGTGGGAGATTGTTGGCACTATTGTCATTGATGGAAAAGGAGAAGCAAACTATGATGGAAAATTAGGTGAGTTCATGTACCCATAGTTGAAGTTGAAATTGATGGCATGTTTGTGTTTAATGCACATGTTGTTATGTTTACGTTGTGATGCTATGGTTGTTATGCTTGAAGATCAACAAGGTATGTTGTAAAGGGTGTTAAAGTACTTGGTTGAAACTCTGATGTTGTTGAAGTGAAGGAGCTCGTATGTTTCCTATGAGAGGCTACCTGCATATGTTGTCACTACATATGTTGTGATATTGTTTGTTAAAGGTTCATTGCATGTGTTGTGATGTGAGGTTGATTGTGTGCATATGATGGTTGAACTGATTTTTTTAGAGAGGTGTTGTAAAAGATGTTGATCACTGTTTTGATGCAATGAAATGGCATGAAGAAGTTGTGATGCAAAGGGTGATGGGAAAATATTGTTGAGCTAGGGAGGTTGATAGTAATATGTTGTGATCATTAAAGTTTTCTTAGGTTAATCCATGATGTTTGAACATTTTGAAATTTATCTTTTGCTTTAATATTCAAAATCTGAAAAGAGTTTGGAAATGAAGAGACAACCTTGGAATGCAAAGAGGTAAATTGTTCACTTGATATTCTTGTGTGGAATACTAACAACCAACAAGTTTGTTTATAAAAGATGTGCTTTCAAAAGGTTGAGTTAGTTCTTTGAGAATATGTGAGAGTTGATTGAGTTGTTGTTCATGAGTTATCTCGATAGAAGAGGAGATGTGACCTAGATTTGGGGGGGAGGAGGCAGAGACAAAGATGGAGGAATGCAAAATTATAGACGAGGTAAGCCAACACATTATAATTTTTATATATCAAGGGATTGTAGTCCCCTTTCAAGTTGTAGCTTGAAAAATAGTAGGTTGGAGCCTGTTGAGATAGAAGCCTCCTATGGATTATAGCCTACAAAAAAATTATGCAAGTGGGATTTGGAGCTTCCCAACAAGGTGTAGCTTGCATAACAGCAAAGAAGTTGGAGCCTCCAAAAAGTTGATCTAATAGAGGAAGTAGGACCTTGCTTTTGCATCACAACAATAATAAATTCATGGTTTTTTCCATTTATGAGTTTTGACTTATATCTAGTACCACATGTGTTAATTTTGTGTGTTGATTTTTATATTGTGGTTTCTATGTTACATGTTGATATATTAAATCTGTTGTCCATAAGATTTTATGTTGAACATTTAATGGTTTAGACAAATATTTAAAGAAAAAGTAATAAGAAAATTTGATGCCCAGGAATGTAATAAACTAATTCACCCTCCTCTCAGTTTAGTCAAGTTTCCAGGATACACATATAAGATGAATTTATATCAGCACATAAAAACATTACTAAATAAGGTTTTATTGAATAAGAATGAGAGAAATGATATAAATCTCCTCTATTTTGATGAGTTGCAAATGTATATGAAATCTTTAAACTGGCACATGAAGCTAATCAGAAGCCAACTCCATCTCCACCTAACCTGAGCACCTTTCCTTTTAGTAGCAAATCACTAATAAAGGTGGTTTGCTCAATCTCATCTCTATCATCGTGAAATATTTATTGTTACGGTTTCTCCCTGATATGTTTGTTATTTAGATAGTAAAAGTCTTTAAGATTAGACTATTTTCCTTTTTTTATTTTATACTTAAACATTATGTATGGATGTTGAAGAAAACCAAACCAAAACTATATATGAATGGAAAATTTAACCTGAGTAAAGGATGGAGACGTTAAAAAAACAAAGTCGAGAAGAGAAAATGAATGAAAGGAACAAAGGAAGTGAAGTGAAATACGCATGAACGGTATTTAACAGTGAAATACGCATGACTGGGTTTTAACGGCTTGAGTTGTGATCATAGGTATCTATATGATATTTTTCATGTCTATGATAACTTTCACGAAAATAGTGATCTCAACAAGTCTCTGCCTAGCCATCAATAAATGCTATAACATATTCATTTTTACCATTTTTCAGCCGGATCGGATGATACATCGAAGTTGCCAACCACAAATCAATCCAGCGTTTAATTTATTTTCATGTCATATAACAAGTATGATCCTAATCAGCATTTCAATACTGAGTCCACCTGAACGATTTAAAAAACTATTGAATGCATCGCGTGCTTAAAGTCTCAGGTTTCAATGGAATATGTAATACTTAAAGTCTCAGGTTTCAATAGTTTCATTGACATTTTCAATTGTAATGGTTTACGATTGAGACAAGTAATTCAATTTACATGAACGAAGAAACCAATAATACCTAATATTACTATAATTTTAACACAAATATCCGCATGTGGTATATTATTCTCGTTGATCACTCATATAATGGGGTACATTGACTTTTTTAATTATCTTGATGGAGACAACTAAATTGAACAAAGAAACAATCAGATCTGATATTATAGTTATTTTAGCACATTTGTGGTGTGAAAGCATCATTTGTTATTAATATTAAAAATTGGGGTTGTTTATCGAGGTCACAATTCTATTAGAATGACCAATTTTTTGCAAGAATCTGATGAACTTATTTTAAAAAAATCCCAGTGAGGCAGTGTTTAAATTCGTTATTTGATGGAAAAAATGGATTCAACACCATCAAAAAGCTCTTGGGCACCCAAAATCTGGAAGTTTGAGAGTTGTAACCGGTATTTTCAAAATATTATGCTAGATTTACTCAAAACCATATTATTTTCGGGGCGAAATTTTGGCCTCTTTAGACTATCCATTGAAAATACCTTCATTTTACACCAACAACAATTCTTTGTTACACTTGTATGCCCACTAAACATGGTAGAGCCTGTTCCACAATGTTAAGTTATTATGTTGTGCGAAATTCAACACCAAGTAAGTGCATCCACCAAGTTATTATGTTGTCTAAAATTCAACCCCAAACAAGTGCGTCCACCAAGTTATCATCTAGTGTAAAATTCAACTCTAACCAAGTTATCATGTTGTCTAAAATTCAATACCAAACAAGTGCATCCACAAGTTATCATGTTTTGTAAAATTCAACTCTAACCAGCTATCATGTTGTACAAAATTCAAACCCATTCTCGTGCATCCACCAAGTCATCATGTTATTATGTTGTGCAAAATCCAACCCCATTTTTGAGCATCTACGAAGTCATCATGTTATTATGCTGTGTAAAATTCAACCTCATTCTTGTGCATCCACCAACTTATCATGTTGTGCAAAATTCAACCCCATTCTTGCGCATCCACCAAGTTATTATGTTGTGTAAAATTCATGGGGGGTTAACTGGGGGGCAATACCATACCACATGTGTTCATATTGTGAGATATATATTGAGGAAAGAATGACATAATATATTGAGCATATAATAGGAGGTAAAGGGTTTTTATATTTGCAAGTATAATAAATGGAACTCAAATTTAATGAAAAAATATAAATGGGTATAGAAAATGTTAATGAAAAAATGGATACCTACAATATCTATTGAACGTAGAGGTTTTTTAAATTGGGAAGGTGTATTGGGTTCATATTAGTAGGGGTTAAATAATGTGATTTTTAGAAGCATTTTCCAATATGTAGTCTAATTATGGGTATTGTTTAGTATGTCAGAAACACATGTGATATGTCAGAGAGTCATTGAGTGAAGCCCCTATCAACCCCATTCTTGTGCGTTCATAAAGTTATCATATTATCATGTTATGAAAAATTCAACCCCATTCTTGTACATCCACCAAGTTATCATATTATCATGTTGTGCAGAATTCAACCCCATTTTGGTGCATCCACCACGTCAATATGTCATGTTAAAATGAATTCATTATGTCTTATGCATCCACAAAGTCATTAAGTTTTTATGTTGTACAAAATTCAACCCCATTCTTGTACATATACCAAGTCATCATGTTAGAGCCTTATTCTTGTGAATCCATCAAGTCATCATGTTATCCACCAAGTAATAAGGGAATTCATCATGTCTTATGCATCCAAAAAGTCATCATGTTATTATGTTGGGCAAAATTTAACCCCATTATTTTACATCTACCAAGTCATTATGTTATAACCTTTTTATTGTGCATCCATCAAGTCCTCATGATATCCACCAAGTCGTAATATTAAAGACCTATTCTTATGCATTGTGAAAATCCTTTTTGCTAATCCCTCTTGAAAATATTGCTATGAATTGTAATTCATGTAAACAATATGGAAATGTAACACATTGACTAGTCGAGGGAAGCGGACTCAGATTCATAGCAATGAGGAGGAGCAGTTGCTTGTAAACCCAAGACATTATATTTATTTCACCACCTATCTCCATGATGGATGTATGCCACTGTTGGTGCGACATTGAATTTAGGGAATGGGATCCTTAAGCGAAAGACAAGCATGGTTAGCACGCATGGAAACACATGAGAAGGAAAAGGCCCGTTGGGAGACAAGGTGTAGAGAGGAGAGGCATGGAAGCATTCAGATAAGTAAATAGATGCTAGGAGTTGAGTAAAGAAGGAGAATGCAAAGTGTGGATTGATAGTGAACGTGAATCTACCAAGAAAGAGATGACCTAATCTAGTTTTTGTTCCATTTGCAATGGTATTATATGTACTTGTTACGACTTGTGTGTGCACCTATCGTCTAGTTGTCCAGATTGAGTTCAGTGGAATTAAGACACTAAGTGCTAGCCAGGGCTAATAAACCAGTTGAGTACTTCCTCAAAGTGATATAAACACCTAGGTAGTGGCTAGCCTTGGAGCTGATAAACCACTAGGATACTAGTCGAGGTTGATAAACTACTTGACAGGTTGAGACACCTAGGAATTACTTGAAAGGTATAATAAAGCCCTAAGTGGCTAGCCTTGGATCTGATAACCCACTTAGGTACTTGCTTAATAAGCTACTAAATATCCTAGAAGTGGAATCTTTACTCTTGCACTATTAAGCTAGTTATAAACATCCTTAATAATCCATATATCCTTCCTCCTAAAACTGAGTTGAAACTCACTGAGCCTTGAAGGAACCCTTATGGTTGATGTTCTACTGAATAGAGTCATTATGGTGTTACAACTGGGGGACTATTGAGAAACCACTTGAAAATTGGACTCCATTTCTTGCCATCTTTTGAATGGATATTGGCGAGAATACTCTTGAGAAAGTTCCTCCTTAGGTTTTGAATCCAGCTTAGGGGCGGGCAACTGTAAGAAAAATTATAGTGTAGCTGGCCTATAGTTGGTGGAGAGTTGAAGTCCCTCCCTCAATTTCTAGTCATTAAGCTATGTTAATATGTGTATCTATTTGTACTTTTCTTATATTAAGAATATTGAATGTTATTGTTATGGGTTATAACAATGAATGCATTTTCATTTCTTATGGAGTAATGGTGTTGTTCATGGTTTGCTATGATGAGATGCATGCGTGATTGTTCTCATGGTTTGAGAGGGATTTGTTAATTCCTATGATTATTGATAATCCCTTGAATGCATGGATACTTATATAGTATGTATGGTTATTTGTTGAGTTCAGTTGATTTTAATAGTGTGTGATTTATACTGGGCGTGGTCAGCACACATGGAAACATATGAGAAGGAAAAATCTCGATGGGAGACAAGGTGTGCAGAGGAGAGACATAGACGCATTTAGATAAGCAGATAGACGCTAGAATTTGAGCAAGAGAGAGCTCACTGGAAAGGAGAACGCAAAGTGTGAATTAGAAGTGGATATGAACCTACTAAGAAAGAGATGACCTGATATAGAATTTTTTCTATTGGGGATGGTATTCCATGTATTTATTAAGACCTATGTATGCTCCTATGGTCTAGTTTTCCAGAGAGAGTTCAGTGTAATTGAGACACTCAAGTGCTAGTTGGGGCTAGTAAACTAGTTAAGTACTTGCTCAAAGAGATGATAAACACCTAGGTAGTATTTAGCCTTGGAGCTGATAAACCATTGGGATACTAATTGGGGTTGATAAACTACTTGACAAGATAAGACACTTAGAAAATAGGTGAAAAACCTAATAAACCCCTAAGTGGCTAGCTTTGGAGCTAATAAACCACTTAGCTACTTGTTTAATAAGCTATTAAATGTCTTGGAAGTGGAATATTTACTCCTGCAATACTAAACCTATTGATAAACATCCTTAATAATGTATATATTCATTCTCCTAGAATTGAGCTAAAACTGACTATGCCTTGAAGGAACCGTTATGGTTGATGTTTTATTGAACAAAGAGTCAACGTGGTGTTACAGTTGGGGGATTATTAAGAAACCACCTGAAAAATGGATTTCGCTTCTTACCATTTGTTGATGGCTATTGCTGAGATCACACCTAATAAAGTTCCTTCTCAGACTCTAAATCCAACTCGAGGGTTTTTAGCTACAAGAAATATTGCAGTGTAGCTAGCATACAGTTATTGGAGATTTGAAGTCCCTCCCTCATTTTCCATTCATTATGCTATACAAATAAGTGTGTCTACTTGTAATTTTGTTGCATTATGAATGCTTAATGTTATTATAATGGGTTATAACAATGAACGTATGGGAATTTCTTATGTATAAATGGTGTTGTTCTTGGTTTCATATGATGAGATGCATGTGTGATTTTTCTCATGGTTTGAGAGGGATTTGCATATACCTGTCACTATTGATAATCACTTGAATGCATGGATAATTATCTAATATGTATGATTATTTGTTGAGTTGAATTGGTTGTCACTCTATGTGACTTCTATTATTTATTATGCCATGATATCTATATATATGTGTGTGTGTGTGTGTGTGAAAGTTTGTGGTTGATGTATATATGGCACTCTATATCAGTGAATCTAATAATTCCTATTGCTAGGCATGCAAATAGTTTTATTTCCCTTTTGTTGCTATGCTTAATGCCTAAGATGTTAGTGAGGGAATGTGGGATTTATCTCTATTATATTAGTTGCGTAGAGAATTAATTGTCATGAGAGTGGCATCATAAGCCATTAGCATCCTTAGTACTCTAATTTTGGTTGTATCTAAATGTTGGACTTGCACTTGGGATGATCATTCCCTGTTAAGACTTGAAATTGAGTTGAGTCTATGGAGAAAAAGAAATTCATTTGTTACCAACCATATTTATGTCCCAAGAATGGAAATATGCCTCTGTGGGATGGGAATTTTGACATTATGGATAAGGCTATGAATTAAAGGGAGCATGGAATAGCAAAGGTGTTGGTCACCTATTGTGGAAATTCATGTCAAACCGTGCCAAGGACATTAAGGGACTTTAGGGAGAAGTGAGCATGGTTGACAGAGGGCTAAAATGTTTCATCATGCCATAGAGGAAATATTATGGTATCACCCTTTTGTGATTGCACTAGCATTATTGACAGAGGGTGGGAAAAAATGTCCTTCCCATTGTGAATGGGAAAGTGTTGTTTTGCTTGGAGGTATGGGACCCAGTAAGACCCATGATTTAAGCTAAGGTGGAAAATTCAACATGGGACACAAATGAAGAGTACCTGTGATGTGGTAAGGTTATTGACATTGCACGATGTTAGTGTGAAATGTGGTAGGTAGATATGACTGGTACAAAAGGTTAAGGGGATAATTTTTAGATGGCATATACCACTAGAGGATGTCACGTGGCTAGATGATGTCAACCTGACACTAGCAGGATGTTGTAGAGTTGGATGATGTGGAGTTTAAGTTGATGTCTCATTAAATGAAACTTGGAGGTGGGTTGTGGTTCCACATGGTGTGGAATTTCTACATAGTGTTGATGAGGTAGCACACGTGGTCATCACCCATATCACCATGGAGGTGCTTATAGTGCAAGTCTATCATGCGGTGCAAAATTAGATAGAAGCTGCGAAGTGGTGATTGTCCCTATCAATTGACGTGAAAATGAATGGTGCATTGCAAAGGTTTAAATGGGATGCCATTCTAAAGAAATGGCATAAAGAATGGTGGCGTAGAGGAACTATGATTTGATAGGTGCTGCAATCGACTTCAAGTGAGGAGTCAGTGCCACACTGGTGCACGTGACAAATACGTTTTGATGCAAGAAGGGTGATGAGACCCAAACTCAATTTGGGCATAACTTCCAATCTAAAGGTTGGATTGAGGAAAGTTTATATCATTAGAAATATCTCAATGAGTTTAAGGTGATGGTGTTATCTAACGTGAGTTACACACATTTTGGGAAAGAAGCAAATTTGTAACCCATCTTCATAATGAGACGATGGAGGTTGGGTTAATTGAAGGTAACACCTCCCACAGTGGCTTGGGAAGTCCAACAAGGTGGAAGGAGTGTTCAAAGTTGTGTCAGAGCTTGGTTTAACATTGGACCTAGATGGGCTCAGAAATAAATATATTCGGAGTTATGTTATAGTGTGGAAACAAAGCACCTAGCTTCAACACTTGGAATAGAGGGGCCTAGAAGGATAATATTTAACTCTGCTATAGAGTGTAGTGTTTTCTAGTGAATTGTTGATGTGTTCAAATGTGTGATTCTTGTATCATTTGATTATGAACTACATAATAAATGGAAATCCATTGTTTTAGATAGCCTCACATCCATATACTTGTTGCAGATTCTCCAAGGCAATGGGAAAGTATGATTATTTATATATTTTTGGCTAACAATTATGTAGGTGTGAAAACACATAAGAAGACATGAGGGATGAACAACACGATGGAACAACTTAATGTTGATAAATTCAAATATTGCTAAGAATAAGATTTAGTTTCAAAGATAAAAAGGAAGTCTCTCCTAACTAGATGAATGCCATTAGAAGCATAAGAGTTGAATAATGAAAGGCTTTTCATGCCTCTGGAGAAGCAGGTAGAAGTAAATTCCATCATATTGCCGAGCTTGTCAGACTTACAAAGATAGAGGAAAAATTATCTAGGGGTCAACCACCTAGGAAGAGATAATTACGAGCAAAGTCCATCATAACCTAGAAAGAAATAGTTGAAGACTAATGGTGCAGAAGGTAGTAGATCCAAGAAAACTACATAGGTAGGAAAGTGAGAATATAGTGAGAGATGAAACTTCACTAAGTAGTCAAGAAGTCATGAGTGATTGTTTGGTGCTACACCTAAGAAACACTATGATTAGAAAAGGAAAGGAAAACATTTCATGCTAGAAGAATTTAATAAGGCATGACACATTAAATTCAATGGAGGAGAGGAATGTTGAAGAAGAAGAGGCATGACTAGTTGGAATGAAGACAATTTTCAAGGTGCATGATTACTCTAAAAATATGAAGGTGAGAGTAGCCATATTTAGCTCAAGAGGTAAGGTTGGTATCTAGTGGGAATACCTAAATATTGTCAAGATATTCAAGAGGATTTGTCTTGGAGGAGAATCAAGAGATATTTCCGAGAGAAGTACCTTTCTGAGAAGTACTATGACAACAAGGCCAAATAATTTTATGCGCACAAGCTAGGGAAGCTGAAAACCAATGAATGTACAAATAGATTCTTGGAGTTGTTGAGGTATGTCCCCTACCTCAAGGAAAAGAAAGAAAATATTCAAATCGATCTTAGTGGGTTGCAACAAGAATTTAGGGCAATGTTGATGGTGTTGGACCCACCAACATGTCAGGTGATCTCCTCGGTAAGAAGGCCCTACTAGACCTCAAACCATTTGGAGCAGGAGTCCCAACAATGGGTAGTAAAGTTATGCCTTAACTGTGATAGCATGCAAAGCTAAGCAAGATATCTTTGTTAGAAGAAAGTGTGTGACATTGTAGCGAGTCAAGTGAAATGCATTGGGGTTCTAACACATGGACGGGAAAAGGAAGTGTGCCCCTTAGAAGCCTGTAATAGTACGTAGCCGAAAAGGGACACACGAGTAGAATGATATCACAGGTTGGAAGTGAAATATTCCGCAATCCAGGGTGATATGTTAAACCAACAACACGATTCCAACAAGATTCATACAATCATATACAAAGTAGTTCATACATGAATGGGTAAGTTAAATGACATACATTGCTAAAGAAACCAGAATAGTCCAACTACAACAACAACATATGCATGAAAATTTGTTGGCTCTGTTATATTTATATAATAATATATATACTAATATTTATATTTATATATTATATATATATATATATATATATTATATATATTTATATATATAGATATATATATAAAGTGAAATTTCCATCCATACATACACCATTGACAACCACTAGCCCCAATACTGAAACATTACAGTCAATAATGCCTGCTCCTCCAAAGAGATGTACTCACTCTCCACTGTGGAGAAGCCAAGGATTATCACAATACTCTCCAAACCTTCTCTAAGCAATGCCTAGCTAATCCAGGAGGATCCTCAAGATGCTCAAATTTCAGCAATCTCGGATACTCATCAAACCAATGCCAAGTTGAAGAGCTCGTCGTGTTGATTCTGGTGGTATATTCGGTTTTTCAAATAGCCTTCATATGAGGCAGAAAATGTATTATGAAGTTTTGTCCAAACAAGCAAAACAATGGGCCAAAGCAGGCCTAGTGGTAGCGCCAGATCAGGACAAGTGGCAGTAGGTTAGTAGGGCACATGGCATAAGGTCAAACTCACAGGTCAAACTATGAAGTTGTGGGCTGAACCCATGACCACCGATCCAACAACCCAAAAGCTTACCAACACACCATAGGTTGATTTTATTATACAATAGTGCAATGTTATATTTAAGCAATTGTTATATTGGTATGGTAGGGGAATGATAGATAGATCTGGCCATATCTAGTAGCCCGCCAAACCCTTGGAGGATCTTATCAACATTGCTAAATATCACCACCAAACATAATGCATACATTCCAACATTCAAACCATAGCCAGTATAACCAAACTCCAATGTGACATCAAATCACGGATATGGCGTGAGATATTACCAAAGTTAAATCATATCTTATAACAAATGTGCCACATGGATCCATATATATATTAATGCTGGTATAATGTTTAAACTATATGCCGAAGTTATATTGTGGCGGATTTTATATTTATTATAAAAACCATACAATATATATTGTATGCCATATACAATATGTCGGTACTCTAATGTTAGCCAAACAATGTATTTGAATTACCATGTAAATACATATGGTTGCAAACAAATATTGGGATGCCCACAGGATTAACCCTGAGACTTCTCTTGGGCATTATAAAAGAGTTTACCACTGTGTGTTGGCCAAGGGAGATATAAGGTGATGACACTGTAATTGTTTTTGACAGTGCCTATAAATTCCTTTTGGGGAATATCTTGGCCAATATTGGGCCCTTTTGTGGTCTAAAAGTTGCATTGGAAAGATGAGGCTAAAGCCAATCAGTTGACAGTAGCCATTGATTCCTGTGAGAAGATTCTAGAATGGTGAATTTTGATGTAAAGAGATTTGATGAGCATTTTCAATACATGAAATTCCCATAGGAAGTAGACCCGGAGATGTAGTCTAGGAGGGACGAACTCCATCATCAAATTTGTTGTGTTTCCTTCTTATTTTTCTTGTTCATGGTTGATTTCAGAGTTCAACTTTTAAGTTTAAGGCACATAAAATTCAATTTTCTTTATTAATTCAGTTAAAAAAAACCTTATTCAATATTTGAATAAATTGAGAAAATTGTCAATTCTGTTATTTTTGGATCATATTTTGGTATCAGAGCAAGGTTTCTCATGTATAAGAATTATATTATCCAATGTGAATGTTGACTAGATCCAGGTTGCGACGAGGAGAATGGAAAATTGAGAAGATAAATCGAGAGATTGGAAAGAGGAAAGTTTCTCAAAATTTGAAGATGGGAGAGTCAAATGAAGGAGAAGCTCCTAAAACAAAGTTCATTGGGGAGTAGACATATCAGCAAATGTTCCTTAATATGCAAAGGATGATTGCATAACTTTATGAAGACAAGAATACTAGAGATGCAGCTTCATCTTCTAAAGGCACGAAAGATAAAAAAGGAAAGGAAAAAGCTAATGGTAATGAATGCACTTCTCCTCCATCCTCTTCTTATTCTTCTTTATTCTCTTACCATTCAAGTTAAGATTCATACTCACAAAAGAAACCAAAAAAATCTCCTTTTTTTAAGCTTGATATCAAGTTTGAGTTTCCAATATATGATGGCGAAATGAATTCTCAAAAGTTAGATAATTGTTTAAAGCAAATTGAGGTGTATTATAGAATTCAAAATGTTGTTGATGAATCTACAAAAGAATAGTTAGCTACACTTAAAATGGGAGGAAAAACTTTGATTTGGTGGGAAAACCTAGAATGCTGGAAATGTGGAGAAGACCACTTATAAACGGATTTTCCTTAGTTATAAAGGAATCGTCTAAGACTATATAATGTGTAGGAAGAAGACAGAGTGAATGATGTGGCTCGAAGCATATCGTAGATATATGAAACATTGGACATTATGCAAGCCAAGTACCAAGCCTCAATGATCGAAATGGAAGGTATGGTCAATAATCAGTTTGTTTGAATTTTGATTGACCCTGGTTCCAATTTCAGTAATGTAAGTCCACAAGTTTCAAAAAAGTGTTCATTGCAAAGTACTACACATGACAGGTCATGGTTCATTCAATTGGCCACAGGGACTAAGAAATGAGTTGATCATGTGGCAAAGTTATTCCTAGTCATGATAAATGCATGCACAAATTGCAAATGTCAACATATTACTATTGCGAGCATATAACGTATTGAACATGATGGATTGGTTAATGACCCACAGAACCAAGGTTTACTACTAAATCAAGTCGATAAAGTGTCTCAATAATGAATGAGAAAAGATGATATTGCAAGGAAGGATAAATCCCATGACAGTTCAACAAATCACAACAATGCAATTGAAGAGGTGCAATAGGAAGTGGTGTGAATTGTTTGTTTTTCAAGTGGCCAGTGAATAAAAGGATAATAAGGGAAGAGTTAAAGAGTGCCCAATAATAATAAAATTCAATGATATTTTCCATAAATATATATTGGGGCTAATTCGAAGGAGGGAATTTGACTTTTCAATTGAATTACTATCGGGACCAATGACATATCCAAAGCTCCATACGAAATGAGTACACTAGAACTAGTATAGTTGGAATTAAAATTAAAAGATATGTTGGATAAATGATATATTAGACCTAGCATATCACGTTAGGGAGTGCCTGTATTATTTGTGAAGAAAAAGGATGGAACATTGAGGTTGTGAACTGACTATAGATAACTCAATAAGGGCACCATCAAGAATAGATGTCCTCTATCAAGGATTGATGATGTGTTTGACCAACTGAGAGGAGATGTGGTCTTCTTGAAGATTGATTTGAGGTTTGGGTACCATTAGGTAAACAACAAAGATAATACATTCAAAAAATGACATTTAGAACCAGGGATGGGCAATATGAATTTGTTGTTTTGCTATTTGGGATGAAACATGCCCCAACAACATTCATGTGTTTAATAAACAATGTTTAAAGTCTATATTTGGAGAAGTTTGTGTTGGATTTAATCACTGGCATCTTTATTTATTTGAAAACCAATGAGAATCATGAAAAACATTTAGCATCAATATTACAAGCACTAAGAGAGCATAATTTATATTCCAACTCAAGAAGTGTGACATTTTCCAGTCACAGTTTTAGTATTTACGGTAAATTGTATCCGAAAAAGGAGTAGTAGTAGATCTGAAGAAGATTATGGCTATTATGGAGTGGCCTACTCCTAATAACATGTCAGAAGTAAGATCCTTCATAGGATTGGTCAGTTGTTACTAGAGTTTCATCCACAATTTCTCAAAGATTGGGCATCCAATCACAGTGCTGCAAACAAAAGGAATTAAATTACAATCGAAACTGGAATGTGAAGCCACATTTGAGCAATTGAAATATTTTCTCACACATGCACCGATATTAAGAATATAAAACCCAAAAAAGGATTATTTAGTGTGCATGGATGCCTATAAGGCAAGTCTCAGTGGAGTCTTTATGCAAAAAGGATAGGTGGCTTGTTATAATTCCATAAGTTTGAATGAGCATGAGTGGAACTATGCCACTCATGATCCAGAATTATCAGTTATAGTGCATGCATTAAAAATGTGGAGGCATCACCTCATAAAAAGAAACATTTTATTGATGTTATATCATGGAGGGTCAAGATATCTTTTAATTAGACCAAGATGAATGCAAGGTAAGCAAGATGTCTAACATTGATTAGTGAATTTTATTGTGAAATCAAGTACATCAAAGGCAATGAGAAAAAAGTAGTTGATGCACTCAATAGAACAATATAGGTAGATCATGTGGTAGTTGTAGTTTCTTGTAAAGTGGAAATCCAAGAAATTACTAAGCATCCCATACAATAAGACAAGCAGTACCAACAAATCAAAGAATTCTTACAACAAGAGCCAGAAGGAATAGTGAGAAAAAATTTCTCATTTAAAGATGATGGTTTGATCAAATTTAAAGGAGAACGTATGTTCCTTGCATGGGAAAATTGAAGAATGTCATCTTAGATGTATTTCATAAGAGACCATACTCTTATCATCCTAGCTATGAGAAAATGATAACAGTCATGACAAGGATGTACTATTGGTCAGGTATGAAGAAGGATGTGGCAGAATACATTGCGAAGTACCTCGAGTGTTAGAAAGTAAAGGTAGAATGTAGACATTTAGCTAGATTGCTATATCCAATCCCAAATTCTGGGTGGACGTGGTAAGTCGTATCAATGGACTTCATTATTGGACCACAAATAATATCTAGGCAATGTGATTCATAATGGTGGTGGTAGATAAGTTGAGAAAGGTAGCTCATTTTGTAGATATTAAATCCATTGATAAGGAAAGTGATATTTCTCAAACTTTTATAAAATAAATAGTGAGGTTGCAAGATGTACCCAAGAAGGTCATCTCCAATAGGGATGTTAAGTTCACCTATATGTTTTGGAGGATGTTTTTTGTTGTTTTTGGGACAAAATTGGCCTTCAACACAACGTAATATCCTCAAATAAATGGGTTGACTAAAAGGACAAACATAGTTTTAGAAGGCATGTTGATAATATATGGCATGCATCAACCAAAGAGGTGGGGAGCATTTCTACCCTTGGTAGATTTTTCCGACAACAATGGTGACGTCACCAAGAATCATTTAAGATGAGTCCATTAGAGACTCTTTATGGAAAGAAAATGCAATACACCTATCAACTGGAAACATCTAGTGAATAAAGTGCATATCAAACCTAATATATTGAAAGAAATGGAATAGGAAGTAATTGTTATCAGGAAACAATTGAAAATAGCACACAATAGGAAAAATACCTATACAAATCAATAGAGAATTCATAAAGAGTTCCAAGTGGGGAAACATGTTCATCTTTTCATCATACCAAAGAAGAGTGCAATGAAAATTAGGTCTTGTGCAAAGCTAGCACCCAAATTTTGTGGACCATTCATGATCATTGAAAGAGGGGGGCCAGTGACCTATAGATTGGCATTATCGCACATGCAGTGAAGGCACATGATGTATTCCACATTTCTTTGCTTAAAACTAATGTACATGACGTTAATCATGTTTCTAATTGGTTTGTGATACAGATGGAATCCAAGGTATAATTTCAATGAGAGCTATTGTGCATTTTGGATCGGAGGAATATTACACTCCAAAGTTGAGTAATCAAGCAGGTCAAGGTACAAAGGAAGTACTTTGGACTAGATGAAGCCACTTGGGAAATGGTGGAGGCAATGAGGGTATCATACCCATTTGTTTTTTGTAAGTAAGAAACTGTAATTGTAAATGTAAATTTAAAAGAGCTATGTATATAAATATCTTGTAAATTTTGTGTTCAGGTATAGAACATCAAGGACAGTGTTCCTCTAAGGGAGTGGGTTCTATGATGAACCTTTTTTCTAATATCTCTTGTAAATATTGCTATGAGTTGTAATTCATGTAAATGATATAGAAATTTAATACATTGACTAGCCAAGGGAAGTGGACACAAATTTAGAGGAATGAGGAGGAGGAGTTTCTTGTAAACCCAAGCCATTGTATTTATTTCATGAACTATCTTGTTGATATATTTATAGCACTATTGATGTAGCATTTGAATTTATGGAATGTGCCCCCTGAATGAAGGACGAGCATGTATTCTTGGTTCACATGGAAGAGCGGGTGTGGTCAACACGCATGGATATGTATGAGAAGGAAAACTCTCGATGGGAGACAAGGTGCAGAGAGGAGATATATGGAGGCATTAAAATAAGAAGACAGACACTAGGAGTCAAGCAAGAGAGAGATCATTGGGAAAGAGAAAGAAAAGAACGAATTAGTAATGGATGTGAATCAGTTAGGAAAGGGATAACCTGATATAACCCGTGTTATGTTGGTGATGTTATTCCTTGTGCTCATTGAGGCTTATGTGTTTGCCTATGGTCTAGTTAGCCCAAGAAATTTATGTAAAGTTGCGACACTCAAGTGGTAGTCAGGGCTGATAAAATACTTAAGTAATTGCTTAGAGAGTTGACAAACACTTGGTTAATGGCTAGCCTTGTGGCTAATAAACCACTTTGGAAATGGTTGACCTAATGAGGGTATCATACCCATTTTTGTTTTCTAAGAAAGAAATTCCAAATGTAAATGTAAATGTAAAATAGATATGTATATAAAGCTCTTGTAAATTATGTGTTCAGGGATAGAACATTGAAGATGGTGTTCCTCTAAGGGAGTGGGTTCTGTGACGAACATTTTTGCTAATCCCTCTTGTAAATATTTCTATGAATTGTAATTCATTTAAATGATATGAAAATGTATCACATTGACCAGCCAAGGGAAGTGGACACAAATTTAGAGGACTAAGGGGGAGGAGTTTTTTGTAAACCGAGGCCATTGTATTTATTTCACGAATTATCTCCCAGATTTATTTATGGCATTGTTGGTGTAGGGTTGAATTTAGGGAATGGGATCCCTGAGTGAAGGACAAGCATGCAGTATTGGTTCACATGGAAGAGTGGGTGTGGTCAACAACATGCAC
This sequence comes from Pinus taeda, assembly GCA_000404065.3. NCBI lineage: Eukaryota > Viridiplantae > Streptophyta > Pinopsida > Pinales > Pinaceae > Pinus > Pinus taeda. The sequence goes on along the minus strand of APFE030381796.1, from coordinate 46,935 downwards.
GGAAATGTATGAGAAAGAAAAATATCGATGGGAGACAAAGTGAGAAGAGGAGAGACATGGATGCATTCAGGTAAGAAGACATAAACTGGGATTCAAGAAAGAGAGAGATCATTGGGAAGGAGAAAGAAAAGAATGAATTAGCAGTGGATGTGAATCTGCTAGGAATGGGATGACTTGATATAACCTGTGTTATGTTTGGGATCATATTCCTTGTGCTTGTTGAGGCTTATGTGTGTCCCAATGATCTGGTTAGCTAAAGAAATTTAAGTGGAGTTGCGATAGTCAGGTGCTAGTCGAGGCTGATAAACTACTTAAGTACTCACTCATAGAGTTGATAAACACTTGGGTAATGGCCTTGGAGCTAATAAACCACTAGGATATTAGTTGAGTTTGATAAACTATTTAACAAGCTGAGAAACCAAGAAATTATTTCAAAGGTCTAATGAATCCCTAAGTGGTTAGCCTTGCAGTTGATAAACCACTTAGTTACTCTCTCAGTAAGGTAATAAATCTTCTCGAAATGGAATCTTTACTCCTAGACTACTAAGCTAGTAGATAAAAAACCCTAATAATGTATATATTCATTCTCAAAGAAATAATTTGAAACTCACTGAGCCTTGAAGGAACCCTTATGGTTGATTTTCTACATAATAGAATCATTATGGCGTTATAGTTGGGGGGAAATTGAGAAACCACCTCAAAAATGGACTTCACTTCTTACCATCTATTGATTGGCTATTGGTAAGAATACTCCTGAGAAATTACCTCATTCTTCTCTGAATCTAACTCGGGGGTGGTCTGCTACAACGAATATTACAATGTAGTTAGACTATGGTTGGGTGGAGAATTGAAGTCCCTCCCTTACTTTCTAGTCATTAAGCTATTAGAAATAAATATATCTACTTGTACTTTTGTTATATTATAAATTTTGAATTTTATTGTTATGGGTTATAACAATAAATGTACAGGAATTTCTTATGGAGGAATAATGTTTCTCCTGATTTCCTATGATGATATGCATGTGTGATTGTTTTCATGGTTTGAGAGGGATTTGTTGGACATTGGATAAACCAACGGTTCATGCTTGTTTTGAAACATAGACTAACAACCTCTCATGGATACTTATCTCTCGCAATGTGATCGTTGACTAACACCTGCGGATTTTGGTCCAATGCCAATCATGATTCGCAACAAGTGGTATCAAAGCATAGGTCACTAGTTCTATACACTCCCAACTCACATGAGGGGGGAGACTATTAGACATTGGATAAACAACCACTCCCTATATGTTTCACAACATGGACTAATTACCTCTTGTGGATTCTTATCTATGGTGATGAGATCATTGACTAACACCTGCAAATTTTCGTTTAACAGAAATCATGATTCTCAACAGGATTTGTAGATACATGTGACTATTAATAATCCCATAAATGCATGGATACTTATCTAGTATGTATCATTATTTTTTGAGTTCAGTTGACTATCACTTGGTGACTTCTATTGTTTGTTATGTCTTCAATATTATGGATATTTTTTATATATGCAGACTGATGGAAGTATATGTCTAATGTATATAAGAAACCATATATCATTGAATTTGATAATGCTTGATGTTAGGCATGCAGATAGTTTTATTTCCCTATTATGACTATGTTTAATGCCTGAGATGTCAGTGAGGGAATGAGGGATCTGTATATGTTATATTAGTGGTGTAGAGCATTTTTTCATAAGAATGACATCATAAGATATTGGAGTCCTCAAGACTCTAATTATGGTTCTTATTAAACATCGAATTTGCACTTGTGACAATCAATCCATGTTAAGACTTGTTATGTCTTGGGTAGTGGAGATCTACCTCCACAAGACAGGAATTTTGACATTATGCATAAGGTCATGAATTAATGAGAGTGTGGAACTAGAAAAGTTCCCATCAAATATTCTTGAAATTCACATCATTCCATGCCAAGGATGCTAAGAGACTTCGGGAAGAAGTGGGCGCATTTCACAGATGGCATGGGATGGGAAAATTCTCATCACCTACCACCAAAACTTTCCAATTTTTAACAAAGGAAAGGTTATGGTATCACCCTCTTGTGAGTGCACTGACATTGTTTGTTGGATTAGTGGATCCTAAACCAGGTTCAGAGTTAGTTTTGCCAAACAAATCCCTACACTACTAGCCCTTTCAACATCAATCCTCTGAGTGCAGACTGAAGTCTCACCCGAAGCAATATGGGGGAATGCTAGAACCAAGTTTCTACGCCCATAGATTAGTGTAATGTTGTTTCATGCCCTAAACCTACCTTCACATAGATTGATATAACTTCCCTTAATCAGCTTCTATACCTTTGTAAATGTTCACGACTATCTTTCAAAGACCCTAAAAAGGTGAATCAACTACTTTCATGCCTTTGTGATTACCCTTAATCTCATATTTACCCAGATCAACCTAAGCGTCAAGAACTTTAACATGCAATAAGATATGCTTCATGTAAACAATTAATATTAAGTGCATTCATATAACAATATAAATAATGTAAAATCGTGCAGCAATACAGTATTAATTGATAAACATTTCATTCATTATAACATAATAGTGCATTCATTCATAACAAAAGGAAATAGATAAACGCAAGAATTCCTAGAATAATCTCTTTATTAATACTTCAGCTCTGCTTACAGACTCAAGACTTCCCTACGCACTCAGCTGCAGACTCTATTCTAGGCCTCTGCACACACAGCTGTAGAGCCTCTCTTCTACTCTAATACTTCTTTGCTTTTCTGCCTACTAACCCATTACATTCATCTTCATCATCACTTCCTTTTTTTAGACTCTCTAAGACTCTCTTATATATACAATCCCATGGTCTGCGAACCATGGGTAGATCTATACAAGCTGACACAACTTACATAAAAGAAGGGTAAAACCCGTTATGAAGCTTTACTATCTACGTGCTCCGTGACCACAACTTGCAGAGACTTTAAATTCTTTAAAACAAAACTTGGGCTTTTTGCCCCAAAACTAACCCTAAGGGACCCTGTCCCAATAGGCCCCCAACACAAAGATCATGACTCACCATCAAGTCACTCTGCTGGCATGGATATATTACTACAGAGACCTCCCAACTCTACTTATGCCACTGCTACCTTAGCCACGCTTTGCATGGCTTCCTGTTTGATGGCCTTGAGGACTGCCTCTTTCCTCTGCACTGCTTCCACCTATTCAAGCAACTATTTTGCCTCATGCATCTTGGCCAATCTTTGTGCTATAATTACGGTGAATGTTGTCACTCTCGCTTCATCATACCATTGTTGCAATTCATGGGCCTATGTGTTTAACCTCTGCAGGTTAGGATCTTCCTGCAGATCCGTGACTACCTCCATGGATTGCTCGAAGAATGCAGTGCAATCCACCACTATAGCATCCACCGCTGTGACTTCATCCTTCATAGTAGATTCACATTGTTCTCTGAAATCTGGCGGAGTTGAAGGCCGTGAATTCAACTCTAACTCTGTTATTTTTAGATTCAGTTTAAATTGAACCTTGGCCACTTCCGTCCTCGTGTCGCACACACCTACAACCAACTTTCTGATCTTCACCTCCAATGGCCCTTCCTCTGGGACATGTAGTTCAAGGACTGTTCTGCATGCCTCAGAAGCCGCCAAGTTTACGGGAGGGAACTGGTTCTCCTCCAGCAAATACCATGCAACGAGCACTATTGATAGCAATAGCCATGAATAGTGGAATGTCTTACTATCATTATGTATCTCTCTTTATTTCACGAGGGACTCACTACACAGGTAGCATGCCCAGTTGAACTGTATGCCCTCCTCGCACTAAGATGTTAATAAAACCATTGGTGGGCACCTCATCCGCGTGACACTTTCTCATAACTTTTCCATCCAAAATCTGCATGGAAATCTTCACCCCAAGGTTAGTGATAGAAGTAATCGAGTATCCACACGGCTTCTTCACAAGTTTAAACTTGTCCTTCATCTTCTCACCAAGGTCACGCTCGCTCATCTTTCCACCAAATGCCTTGGCTAGGTTCAATCCTGAATGGGGAAATAACGTGATCCGATGTGTTATCACTCCTCTGAATCTCCAAGGCTGAGGAAGAGTCCAGCTGAGGTAACCATAAAACAATCTTTTGACTTGGTAGCTATCCCTACCAGGCCAGAGAGGACTCTCACCAAAGGATCACAACCGAGAGGGCTAGATAGATTAGGGTTTTAGGCTAGATGTAAAGTGCAGAGGGTTGTTTGATTTGATTTGGTTTGGTAGTCACAAGGATAAGTGAATTAGGTCAGAGAATGAACTAGGTTAGGGCAAAGTGAATCAGAATTGTAGACATCTGATGGGACAAGGTAGGCAAGGTACTTTAAACTTTGAAGTATAGTGATGAGATGGTTTAGACTAGTGAGATGCTAAAAAAAGCATCAGGGTCATGAATTCTTTTTAAACTAAAGAAATGAAACAATCTATGATGATTTTCCCAAAACAGAGCATACAAAGATGAATTTTTATTATCACACTTTGAAAATCAAACATAATTAGAGTGAAATGGATCATGAAAGGAACAAAACATTTAGACATATGAAACTAAAGAAGAAACAAGACCAAAATACCATGCCACAGGAATCCCACCAAAATAGCTGCAACTTCATCCAATATATTCCATGCCAAAGTATGAAAGCTATTACAACATCCAAGAGAGTCCAACCTATAAAATGACTAAGAAAATACATAATATAGGACTCAAACCAACTCATCCTAGTCTCAGGGGTCGAATCCATGAGAGGAGGAGCAGTTGTAAGAAAGACTAAACTGATAGCTAGAGTATAGGGTGGTCAAAGTGACTCATTGCTAACTTAAGCAAACTGACTAATTACAAGTCATGTAGGCCATTTAACTAATGTATTTACCCTATATAACAATAAAAAAACATAATAATTACACATCCTTATCAACTAAATCAGTAAAACATCAATTTCCCATAGGTGAAAATCAATTTGGAGAGAAACAGTGAAAATTGGAGAAGATTGTCAAATGTGCCCTCTCTTTGTCAAACACGCCCTTTCAGTGTCAAACGCACCCCCAAAGTTCAGGACTACTTTTGGGTGCCTTCTCGGTGTCCAAAATTGCTCCAAGATAGCTCATTGGAAATCCCTTCAAGTCTAGTTTCCAGATATGTCTTCATTTTGTAAATTGGAGCTCATTTTCCTTTTCAAAAACTCAATCTCCCAAGAATGGTAACCACGCAGTGCCAAAGCCAAAAATGAGGCAGAAAGGTGGTGTTTTGGTGCTTTTTGACCTGTTTATCTCCAAATTCTTAGAAAATGCATAGGGTGCATGTCATCATCACTCTAAATCCAAATATTCTAACATTTTTCTCATCGTGTGCCCCAAAAAATAGCACAACACCCTAGGTGTTGCTCATTTGACAGGCAACTAGTCAAATACACCCTCTCTATGTCAAACATGCCTTCCATATTTCAGTCTGATTTTGGCTTCCTTACTGAAGTGTGAAACCCAGGATATCTCATTGGAAATATTATCAAGTCTAGCTTCCAAATGTGCTTTTATTTTTCAAAATGGGCTTGATTTGACCCTCCAAAACTTCATTCTCCCAAGCCTGGTCAAAAAGTGCAGAAGGAGGGTGCAAAAATATCGTGTTCTCTTGAAGGACACTTTTTGAGGTCTTACACAATTCCAAATTGAGTTCATGATAGCTCTTTGGAAAGCTCTCTCTCTCTCTAGTTATCATTTGACTCATCATGAAAGTCATTTTGACAATACAACGAGGAAAAAGGTTGATTTTCCTGAGGGCACTCCAGAAGTGCAACAATTCTCTCGTAGCAATTGTATGTTTGATTTTTCTCCAAAACCATGCCACATGTGTAAAAAGGGAACGAGGTGTTTCATGATTCTCCAATTTGGACAAAAACCTCTCTCACTTTTGTAAAATTCATCTCTATTTAGTTGGAAACATAATTTGAAGAAAAATTGGCCCTATGTGTGGCAAATGATTTGTCCCTTGGAATGAATTCTTGAAAAATGATGGAGACATGATGTTTATGAGTTGGAATGGCCTCATACTTGCTGAAATGATCTCCCTTAGGTCTCCTCTACTCATATTTCTCTTAGCTCTGTGGGAGAGGAAATTAGGGTTTAGCGCTTGTGGAAAATGATGATTTGGACACCCCTGGGAAAAGACAAATCCCTTTGGCATTCACTTCACCCTTTGAAACTTTACTCTTTCACTTGAATATTTGCTTTGAAAAATTGATCTTCTGATGGTGTTTTATAACTCTTTTAATTTTAATTTTCTTTAATGAAGTTGGCATATAGATATTGAGTTAGCAGCTTAGGAACAATACTTATTACATATAGTGAACATAAAATTACATGATGAAATAAGAATTTCTCTTTAAAAATCATCTTCACATGGTGAATAGATGCTATTTGATCACCCTTTACTTACTAGTCTTATGCAATGGAATGGAGTTTTATTGGAAGCTTGGAAACCCTAATGATCTAATGAAACCTTGAAAAACCCTAAAAGGCCTAATGAGACCTTGAAGGACTGAATTTCAAGATGACATGACTGATGTGATGGCATGATGTCACTAAATTTATGGACAATGGATACTCAACAAGGTTGAAATGAGCCAACAAAGGGTAAATTTCTAAAAGGAGTAAAGGAAACCCTAATTCAACCTTCAGTGACCAAATTTTTGCATGATGACCTAGTGGAATGACAAACATTTCAGAATGGGACCCTAATATGATATGAAAAGAGGATTTTTTATCACTGATGGTAGTATGAAAATACTGACACTAACATCCACCATATTAGGGATGACAACTCCTTGGAGGTGTCAAAAACACCGTAGACCAAGTGCCTAACAAAGTGGGCCAATACAGTCAAAAACTTAACTGAAATGCATGACTAATGCTGACAACTTAAATGACAGAATTTGACTTGAAACTAACTTGAAATTGACTGAAAAAATGACTCAAGGCTTATTTAACTAAAATAGGTACTTACAAATCTTATTAATGGCAACATACCATCGATATTTGAGGGCTTCAAATACTTATGGCAACCACCTGCCTATTGAAGAAATATGTACAATCATGTGAAGTGAGCCTTCTAATGTAACCAATCCAATAGATGCCTACTTGCTAATATTTTTCTCTTACTTTCCCGAGCAGGAAAAATGACGTACATGTAGGCAACTCACAATAACAACTGAAACCAAGGCTTATGCTAACAAACAAGACACCATTCATCCTCTCCAATGCTTGCAAAAGACTATTGAAGGGATCTTGAAAATTCAGAAGCCTTTCTATGTCTTGAGATCCAGCAGCAAAAATACAAGTACTCCCTTCATTATGATCTGAAAGAATAGTTGGTTGTTGATTGGTAGGAAGGCATAGGGAAGTATAACCTTCTTCTATCTGAGTGTTGGTTGTAAATTCCTTGAGCATGAGAAATTCTGACTTGATTTCTGGCATACTGTCTCTCTCAGGCTCATACTCCTCAAATTTATAGACTAAGTCATTCTTAAACAGAAAACATTCTTCAAGATTATCAAACATGACAAACCTATCATCTTCATGAAAGAAACCAATGTGTTTTAGCTCATCTATAAATATAATTTCAAGACTATCCTCATTTTCAAAATTGTAAGAAATTTCGCTAACACCTTCTTGACTATGTGAACATGACAAACTTGCGTTAGCTTGGGCTGTAACATAACTTTTTAGGAGTTGATCTATCGCATCTTCAGACATAGGAGATAATACTTTTTTTTTTTGTTTTGCTAAAACAGTAATTATCTTCTTTCCCTCCAAAAGTTTGACAAGGATATCGAATATCTTCATTAATTTCAAGCAAAGGAGTATATAAATTTTCATTAGATTGTTGATTCATTTCATGTGATTCCTTTTGACTATCAAGATGCACAATTCCTTCATCTTCAAGCAAATATGAAGCTACTATATCAAAGTGATTAACTTCTTCAGATTGTCCTTGGAACTAAAAAATAAAATTTTATATCATTTATCACAAAGTCATCCAAAGAAGATTTTTCACTTACTTGAGCAAATATCTTGTCTCGTTTTCCATAAAGGGGCTGGATTACCTTCTTCTAAAGATTTTGTTCTGATGGGGTGAGAACGCTTGGGTCGATAACTTCGTTTTCTTCATTCAAGGTGATCTAAAAAATAGAGCTCTCCTTCATGGGATCCATAACAACATACTCTTCATCATCACAATCTGAATGTAGATCTGGAATAGCCAACTTGACCTTATCATAATCTGAAATAGGAACTTGATTTTCCTTCATACCATCTTCTCCTGCAAGAAAATTTGAAATAAGACCTTGTCTTCCATCATTTTCAACTGTAAAAAGATCTTCAGCCTACTGCGAACTTTCCTGAGCATCTTGACAAGTATCCTCTAAGATTTCTTTATGCTGTTGAAATGGATTTTCATATATGGCTTATATGATCTCATCGTCCATGAATTCATCATCTCCATAAACATTCTCAAGATTTTTAATAAAACTATCAACATTCTTATATCAGTTCTAAGATAATATTAAGGATGAACAAGATTCTTTATACCTTTCAAAGAACATGGTATGAAAATCATTTAAACAATAAACACTAGCAGGTGACAAAGTTTCATACCAAGATTGGGCTTCACCTTCTAAAGTGGCCATGAATATCTTCATCAAGCAATCTTCAGGAAAATAAATATTTAATCTACGCACATGCATGTGAAATCTCACCAGATCAAGAGCAACATCATAACCTTTCACATCTTTGAACATAGGCAAATTTCTTTGCCACTTTACCTTATGCATTTTATTTGGGACACCTGGAATGTGACCTCTTTTCAATGGAGCATACCTTCCTGCAATAGGTCCCATCTTGAAAGTTCTTCAAGCTACTGACCTTAATGCAGTGGAGTCGCCATGAAGTGTTGATTTTCTGGACCTTTCAGTCAATGGAGTCACCAAGTGAATGGTACAACCTTCTTATGTGTCCAACTGCTGTTCACCATCAACAATTAGATCTAAAAAAAAATTTACACCCAAGGAAAATGAATCTTTCATCGTCGGCAACAGTGTTGGCATGTTATCACTCCTTTGGTCTCCAAGGCTGATGAAGGGTCCAGCTGAGGTAACCACAAACCAATATTTTGACTTGGTAGCTAGCCCTACCAAGCTAGAGAGGGCTCTCTCCAAAGTATCATAGCCAAGAGGGTTGGATAGATTAGGGTTTGAGGCTAGATATAAAGTGCAGAGGGTTGTTTGATTTTATTTGGTTGGGTAGTCACAAGGATGAGTGAATTAGGTCAGAGAATGAACTAGGTCAAGGCAAAGTGAATCAAAATTGCAAACATCTGATCGAGCAAGGTAGTCAAGGTAATTTAAACTTCGTAGTATAGTGACGAGATGGTTTAGATTAGTGAGATGCTAAAAATAACATGAGGGTCCTGAATTCTTTTTAAACTGAAGAAATGAAGCAATCTATGAGGATTTTCCCAAAATAGAGCATACAAAGATGAATTCTACTTATCACACCTTGAAAATCAAACATAATTAGAGTGAAATGGATCATGAATGGAAAAAAACATTCACACATATGAAAATGAAGAAGAAACAAGATCAAAATACTATGCCATAGGAATCCCACCAAAATAGATACAACTTCATCCAATATATTTCATGCCAAAGTCTGAAAGCTATTACAACATCTGAGAGAGTCCAACCTATAAAATGACTAAGAAAATACATAATATAGGCCTCAAACCAACTCATCCTAGTCTCAGGGGTCGAATCGATGAGAGGAGGAGCAGTTGCAAGCAAGATTGAATGGATAGCTAGAGTATAGGGTGGTCAAAGTGACTTATCCCTAACTTAAGCAAATTGATTAATTACAAGTCATGTAGGCCATTTAACTAATGTATTTATCCTAGATAACAATAAAAAACATAATAATTACATCATGATTATCAATTACATCACTAAAACATCAATTTCCCATAGGTGAAAATCATGTTGGAGAGAAACAATGAAAATTGGAGAAGACTGTCAAACACACCCTCTCTTTGTCAAACGCTCCCTTTCAGTGTCAAACACAGTGTCAAAGTTCATGACTGTTTTTTAGTGCCTTCGTCATGTCCAAATTTTCTCCAAGATAGCTTGTTGGAAAGCCCTTCAAGTTTCATTTCCATATATGTCTTAATTTTTCTATTTTGAGCTTATTTTCCCTATCAAAATGCCAAGCTCCCAAGACTGGTAAATGCATAGTGCCCAAGCTAGAAATGAGGCAGAAAGGTGGTTTTTTGATGGTTTTCTACCTTTTTGGTTGAACTTTTTTTCTCCAAATGCTTAGAAAATGCATAGGGTGCATTTCCTCATCACTATAAATCCAAATATGCTAACATTTTGCTCATCATATGCCCCAAAAAAGAGCATAGCACCCTAGGTGCTACGCGCTTGATAGGCAATTGGTCAAACACTCCCTCACTGTGTCAAATGTGCCCTCCATCTTGCAGTCTCATTTTGACTACCTTCGCGAAGTCCAAATTTAGCCCAAATAGCTCATTGGAAATATTATCTAGTCTACTTTCTACATATGCTTTTAGTTTTCCAAATGGGCTTGATTTGACCCTCCAAAACTTCATTCTCCCAAGGCTGGTCAAAAAGTACAGAATTAGGGTGAAAATATGAAGTGTGATTTTGAAGGAAATTTTTGGAGGTCTTACACAATTCCACATTGAGTTCATGATAGCTCATTGGAAAGCAATTTCTGTCTAGTTAACATTTGACTTATCCAAAAAGTCATTTAGACACTCCAACTAGGAGGAAACTTGATTTTCCCAAGGTCACTCTAGAGGTGCAAAACTCTCTTGTAGTAACTGTATTTTTGACATTTCTCCAAAAGAATGACACCTGTGTAAAAATAGAAGGAGGTTTTTCATAACTTTCCTATGATGGACAAAACCCTCTCTCACTTTTGTAAAATTCATCTCTGTTTGGTTGGAAAGGTACTTTGAATCAAAACTAGCCCTATGTGTGGAAAATGATTTGTCCTTTGGAATGACTTCATGAAAAATGATGGAGACATGATGTTTATGATTTGGAATGGCCTCATACTTGCTGAGATGACCTCCCTTATGCCTCCTCTGCTTAGATTTCTCTAATTCTATAGCCAACCCTAGCTCTATGGGAGAGGAAATTACAGTTTAATGCTTGTGGAAAATGATGATTTCAACACCCTTGGGAAAAGACAACTCCCTTTGGCATTCACTTAACCCTTCAAAACTTTACCCTTTCACTTGAATATTTCCTTTGACAAATTAATATTTTGATGGTATTTGAGAACTCTTTGACTTTGAGTTTTCTTTAATGAAGTTGGCATATAGAGATTGAGTTGGTAGGTTAGGAACAATACTTACTACATATAGTGAACATAAAATTACATGATGAAATAAGAATTTCTCTTTACAAATCATCTTCACATGGTGAAGAGATGTTATTTTATCACCCTTTACTTTCTGGTCTTATGCAATGGAATGGAGTTTTATTGGAACCTTGGAAACCCTATTGACCTAATGAAACCTTAAAAAACCCTAAAAGACCAAATGAGACCTTGAAGGATTGAATTTCAAGATGACATGACTGATGTGATGGAATGATTTCATTGACTTTATGGAAAATGGATACTTAGCATGGTTGAAATGAGCCATCAAGGGGTAAATTTCTAAAATGAGTAAAGGAAACCCTAATTTAACCTTTAGTGACCAAAGTTTTGCATGACAACCTAGTGGAATGACAAAAAATTCAAAATGGGACACTAATATGATATGAAAAGAGGATTTTTGATCACTGAAGACAATATACAAATACTGACAATAACAAGATGGATCAACATATCGGTGATGGGGATCAACACATTTAACCACAAGGATCCATCATGCACTAGGCACAACAATTGCTTAATGACAATCAGGTTTATGTTTGACTAATGGTAGTGGAACACCCATAACAGGTTCAACAAACCTGACTTGTTGACTCCATGAATCCATTCCACGGGCTCCAATGTGGTGACACCAACCTCTTTGTAGAAGACCCTCTACATGAAGGTGTCGATAACTAGGTGTAAGGTTCCTACCCTAGGGTTTGCTAACAAATCTAGATTCTTCTGAAATCAAATACGATAAGAGGTGATAACTTACCTACTTACACTGCGTTTACACAAATAAAATTTTGTCATTTACATTATAATCAACACAAATTAAGGTGAATACTTCATTATAATTAACTTTACCAAAGTAGACTATGGAGGAATACCTGTGCCGGTGGCTGATGGAGATACCTTTGTCTTGCTGCTCCTGCCGAAAGCTCCTCTTGACGGACCCAACTGGAATTACCTCCCAGCTAACTAGGAAATAATCCCTAGCCCAGGAAACCTCCACAGGTTCCCTAGCCCTCCGAGCCCAAGTCCAACCAGATGTAGTGTGTGTGTCCCAATGAAAGATCCAGACCAAGATAACAATACTTCCCTCCTCTCAAAAACCCAAGAAACCTCCACTGGTTCTTAAGGTCTCCAAAACACAACAAGTCCCAACAATCACAACCAACCCCACAATCATAAGCAAGACCAAAAAAAAAATCCCCTTTCTCCCTTCCCCCTTCCCTTTTTATACCCTCCATCCCTTCTCCATCTCAACCACCTCTCATTAATGTCATTAACTTCTCACCCATCCTTATAGTTGACTTCTCTTGTTCCAAGTAAGCTAGGAGTACATTTGGAAATGTGAGATGTAATTACATGGAGAGGACCATGTCTTCTCCTTAGTAAGTGTGAGGGTACATTGGGGAATGTAAAATGAATATATATAAGATGAAGAGGACTATGTCTTATCCCTAGAAAATGTGAGGGTACATTGGGAAATGTAAAATTAATATATATATTGATAATAAGATGGAGAGGACTATGTCTTCTCCCAAGTAAATGTGAGGGTACATTGGGGAATGTGAAATGTAATTACATGGAGAGGACCATGTCTTCTTCTTAATAAATGTGAGGGTACATTGGGTAATGTGAAATGAATACATACATTTTGAAATAATGGAAGGAGATCATATCCTACCCAATATTCAATTTGAGAAGGTAAGTGGGGAATTTGAATAATAGAAATCATGAATTTTATATTAGACCTATATTTCTCAATATTTTCAGATAATGTAAACATTAACAAAATTTGTAGGATAAGATTTAAGTGGGGCATTACATACACCCCTCCTTTAGAAAACTTCGTCACAAAGTTAGAATGAAAAGATGTAAGGAGTTTGAAAGCATAACAACCAAAGAGAGTTATAGCAATGAAATCAGATAAGTCCGACAATGACATTTCTTCCCATCAAGAGTCTCCAACTGATCTATATCCTCCTATCCACCCTGGCCTACTTCCGTTCCCACCCTATCCATCCTCTGGTGCTTTATCAGTGGCAATGGCCATACTAACCACTGATAAAACCATCATGGTGGGAGTGTCGAATACAACGACCTAACTTCCCCCAGCAGGCAACTAGCAATCATCATCACACGTCTAGGGGAGCGTGTCCATCACTGCCCTCCTACGATTCCAGGTTTCGGAGGATACACAGTGGGAAATGCCTCCACCCCTCCTGCAGAAATAGGGTCAATACCCTAATACAAACCACACTATAGAGTTGGTTGGACTTGTCATCGAATAATCCAGTCAGGTCGTCTTGTCACCTGTCATTTGCATTTTCTCGTGTCATAAGAGTGTATATCAAGTGGATACCAAATGAAGTAAAATAATGTACATTATACCTTCCTCATGAGATGTCTCATCCTTCCTTCTTGGCTATCACATAGTTCTTTTCCCCTGTGGGTTAGTTCTTATTCATGCATTTATATAACAACAGAACATATAATCATCACATTACTAAGTCTAGTATCCATGTGTCAATCTAGGAATTCTCGCTAAGTCATTCATTTAAATAAAGCATACCCACTTGAGCTATATATATGAACCAAAATAATTTTGATAAGTTACGTACTAGATAGTCCATCACTAAGTGAGTCATACATGTAGTCCATACATCAACCATTTCTATCATTAATATCAAATCTATCAACTGATTCATAAAAGTAGTTTTATGTGTCAACCAATTGCATCAATATTACATAATGTTCATAAATAAATAACATGGAAATAGGATCTCAACATAGGTAGCTATCTAAGTCAAAATAGGCATCACAGATGCTCAAAAAGTGAGGCGTAGTCATGACACATAGTCTCTGCATCCTCCCAGGTAGCAGATCCTGGGCTCTACTTGTCCCACTGGACCTTAACTTGGTCCACCATGCGACGTCTGAGCTGTCGAACCCTATGGTCCAATATGCGTAATGGTTCTACCATTACGGTTCCCATGTGCGAGACCTGCAAGTCCTGCTAATCCAGTTTGTAAGATTCATCAGAAACATAATGTCGTAAAACAGATACATGAAAAACATCATGAGTTTTATGCAAATGGGGTGGCAGTACAAAACGATAGGCTACTGGTCCGATCTTCTCTTTGATCCTAAAAGGTCCTACTAACCGAGGTGACAATTTCATGCCATTCCCAAACCGGATGGTGCTTTTGTTGGGCCGAATACGAATAAAAACTTGGTCCCCTACTTCATAACTGCGATCAATCCTATGTGAATCAGCATAACTCTTCTGTCTATCTTGTGCTTCCTTTAACCTTTGCCGAACCTGCTTTACATGTTCCTCCATTTCTTGAACTAATTCCAGGCCAACTATCACTCGGTCCTCCAACTTTTCCCAACTCAACGACATCCTGCAAGGTCTTCCATATAGAGCTTGCTAAGGAGGCATCCCGATTGAACTGTGATAACTGTTATTATAGGAAAAATCTACCAATGGTAAGTACCTTTCCCACTGAGTCTGATTATCCATGACGTACATCCTATGCATGTCCTCCAGAGCCTGATTTACTCTTTCAGTCTGCCCATCTATTTCTGGATGATATGCAGTGCTTAGGTTTAACTGAGTTCCTAGTGCTGACTACAAACTTGTCCAAAACCTAGATGTAAATCGGGAGTCTCTATCAGAAATGATCTTTGTGGGCAATCCATGCAGTCAGATAACTTCATTAACAAACACTCCCGCCACATCCGTAACATCGTAAGTGTCCCTTACTGGAATGAAATGGGTACTTTTGGTCAATTTATCAACTATAACCAATATAGCATTGTGCCTCTGGGAAGTGAGTGGCAAACCCACCACAAAATCCATGGAAATTACTTCCCATTTAGATGTAGGGATGTCATGAGTTTGTAGGAGTCCTGCTAGATGGTGATGATCAGCCTTCACTCGCTGACATTCAAGACATTTGGCGGCAAACTGGACTATGTCATGCTTCATGCATGCCCAAATGAAGAGTTTCCTTGTGTCTGCATACATCTTCTTTACCCCAGGATGTGCACAATAGAGTGCTCTATGAGACTCTCCGAGGATGGTTTCTCTTATACCCCCTTCCTTAGGTACGTACATTCTCCCTTGGAACCTCAATAGCCCATTTGGATCAAGGACATATCCTTCAAACTTTGGTTCTATGTGCTTCCCATTTTGGATAGCTGAGATGACTTTTAAGTACCAACTATCTTCAAAGAGTTTCTCCAATATTTGCTCCCTTAAATTTACCTTTAAGGCTACTAGGGAGAAAGTTCGTGGCCTCCTGCTTAGTGCATCTGCCACTACATTCTCGTTTCCCTTGATATATGAGATTTCAAAATCATACTCACTCATGAATTCACTCCATCGCCTTTGTCTGGCGTTCAAATCCCTTTGAGTGAAGAGATGCTTTAGGCTTTGATTATCTGTTCTTAACTCAAATCTTCTCCTGATGAGGTAGTGTCTCCATAGCTTCAAGGCTAACATCACTGCTGCCAATTCTAAGTCATGGGTAGCATATAACTCTTCATGCTTCTTCAATTTTCTAGAAGCGTAAGCTATTACCCCGCCTTCTTGCATCAATACTGCACCCAATCCCTGTGCTGAAGCATCGGTGCAGACAGTGAAGTCCTTTCTCATGTCTGGTACTTGAAGGATCGGTGCACTAGTTAGTAACCTCTTCAGCTCTGTGAATGCAGTGCCACATTCATTTGTCCATTCATACCTAACCCCCTTTCACTGTAATGTGGTGATGGGTTTTGCAATCCTTGAAAACCCTTCCACAAACCTGCGATAATACCCAGCTAGCCCCATAAAACTACGTACCTCATGGGCACTTTTTGGTACTGGCCAATCCATTATGGCCTTCACCTTTTCTGGGTCAACTGAAATCCCTTCTCCTGAAATAATGTGCCCAAGGTAATGGACTTTCTTCTGAAAGAAGGAACACTTTGACAATTTCCCATACAATTGATTTTCCCTTAAACAAGTCAATACTACCCTTAGGTGCTTTTCATGCTCCTTTTCATTCTTGGAATATATAAGAATGTCATCAAGGAAGACTTGCACGAATTGGTCCAAATACTTTCTGAACACACCATTCATGAGGATAATGAACACTGTTGGTGCATTGGTTAAACCAAATGGAACAACTACAAACTCATAGTGCCCAAACGGAGTTCGAAATGCAGTTTTTGAGATGTCTTCCTCCTTTATCCTCAATTGGTGGTACCCAGATCGTAGATCGATTTTTGAGAAGACCGCTGCCCCTTTCATTTGATCAAATAAGTCATCTATTTGAGGTATTGGGTACCTATTATTTATCGTGGCTCTATTTAAGTCTCTATAATCTATGCATAGCCGCAAGGAGCCATCCCTCTTCTTGACAAAAATTACTGGTGCACCCCAAGGGGAAATACTAGGTCTGATCAATCCCAAGTCTAAGAGCTCCTTTAACTGCATCTGTAACTCACAAAGCTCTGGAGTTGTCATCCTATAGGGTGTCTTAGATATTGGTTCTGCACCTGGTTTGAGATCAATAGTGAAATCAATCTCTCTTATAGGAGGTAATCCAGACAATTCCTCTAGAAAAACATCCTTGAATTCTGCCAAAACTGGATGTTGATCCAGGGGAAGGTCCCTTCTGGTCACTTACCATCTTGACCAAATACAATTTGCAACCTTGTTTGAGACAACGTTTTACCTTCATCATGGATATGAATCGTAGGGACACTCCTCTCTTGATTCCATAAATCTCAATTGGCCTACCTTCATCATCTAAACAGATCACCTTCTTCTTGAAACAATCTACTAAAGCTCGATGAGATTCTAGCCAATCCATTCCAACAATTACACCATACGTTCCCAATTCTGTGACGTATGCCTTCAACTTAGTCATACACACCCCGAGGTTTACTTGACATTGGTCTACACTAGGCCCTACTGCTTGTTTTCTTCCAGAAGCCATCTCAACTTGTTTAAAGTCATCATGCTCATAGGCTGCCAACCCACATTTTTCTAATGCAACTAGTGAAATGAAACTATCTGTAGCACCAGAGTCAAACAAAATTTTAACTTTTACTTTGTTTATCATACCTGAGGTTTCTACCACGGTAGACTGGTGTTCAACTTGCTAATTGTCAACTGCTGCATAGATTCGATGGTGGCTACCTGCTCTCCCCATTGGTTCTCTTCCCTCTCTTTTGTTGTTACCGGATCGAAACTCAGGGCAGTCTCACTGATAATGAGGTCCTCCACATGCCCAACAAGTGATGCGTGGTGGACCCTGAACCGAATGTTGTGGAGTTCTTTGGAAAGAGTTTCTTCCCCTGGAACCCCTGCCCCCACTTGCTATTCCTCTTCTATGACTTTGATTTGTACGCACCCTTGAAGCTGTGGGTGAAGCTGCACTAGAAACCATTGGAATCCCCACTGTCGGTGTTCTAGGTATAACCCTGTTTCCATATGGTGGGGGCCTCCGACTTCCTCCCCTTGGGAAGGTACGAGGGGCCTTCCCCATAAACCCTGTTTGACGTGAAAATATGGCTCTGCCTTCACCCTTTAAGTCTAGGTGTTCCTCGACATAACGAGCCTGTTCTACAGCTTCTGCAACTGAGGATGGTTTCCACATCCACACCATTTCCCTAATCTTAGGTCTCAATCCATACATAAAACAATCTGCTTGGCACTGGTCAGTATCCATGTATGAGACATACTTGACCAATTCCATAAATCGAAATTCATATTCTTCCATAGTACGACCTCCCTATATCAGGGCATGCAAGGCTCCTACCTGTTGTTCTTCATAATACGCTGGCAGGTACTTCTTCCTGAACCTCTCCTCAAATAATTCCCAAGTAACTATGTCTGGAGTGAGGTGTAGTTGATGCTCCAAGTTACCCCACCAATTCAGAGCACTATCTCTGAGTTGGAATATTGCTATTTTGGCTTTGGAATTGGAATTATAATCCCTTAGTGCAAAACACCTTCCCATCCCCTCTAACCAGGATTCTGCACGCTCACTGGCACGACCCCTTGCACACTCTGGGAGCTTAATCTTATGGAGCTCCCTAGTAATGTCCTCAACTGGAGGTCTTCTATCATAGTCTCTAGATCCCTCGGGGTTCCATAACCCTGATGAAGGGTGTTCCCCTTCCATTTCGTTTGTTTGGCGCCCTCTTAAGGTTTCATTAATTGCTTCCAGGGAATGCAGGATGAGAGTCAATTCTGGTGAAGGTAATGGGTTATTTGAAGGAGGTCCTTGTGAAGACTCCCTGGGCCCTTGGTTCCTTCGTGTCCTCACCATTTTGATTTGTTCAATATCTACACGATATCTAAGACTTATTAATCCATCCTAGGACTTGTCCCTCTTAGCTGATCATATACATGATAGTCATAAGTGTTTTTTTATTTTATTTTTTTCACTATGCTTGTAAACAAACATTATTAGTACTGAGAAGATTCCCAAGGATTGATTAAATCCTCTCATGTGTGATTTCTTATACAATCTATACATTTTTAATTAATGAGTTGGTTTAATATACTCGAATATTAGTTCGCTCTTGTTGGCTTTCAAAATACTCATATAAAATCAAATTTTGAACCATTCTTGTGTACTCACCAATAAACCATTAATCCTATTTCAAGTAGTAATTTACATATAAGGAAAGCTCACAAGCACGTATATATATATATAAGAATATCAAATATCATTAATATTTTCCATTTAAATGTGAACATATGATGATACTATATCTAAATTGTTTGAGATGAATAATTAAAATATATTTCTTCACTAAATATCCTTTAACCATATACTATTGCATCTAACTAATAAATCACTTAAATCTCAATCCAATTAATTGTTTATTTTATGTTTATTTATTTTTAAATTAAATAATCCTACACACACACACACACACACACATATATATATATATTTTACAATTCGGACAAATCTCAATAAACACTTTTAATATATTAGCAATACAGATAAAGGTATGATTATGTTATATGGAGGACCATAAATAACATTTTCATTGGTAAATGGAATATTATGTTTTTAATGTAATAAGAGAATATGGATTGTATTTCTTATTGCCACTTTTCTATTCCCGATAATATAAAGTGAAAATATTATATATATATATAAATATATAATATTTAACTGAAGTGTGTAATTGTTTTGGACTACCCCATTTCTATCCCATATTGTCTCGTGAATAACTATTAAAAGGCATACAAGGAATATATTTAAAAAATAAATAAAGGACTTTTGAAAGATAATTTTTGAAAGTTATGATTACAGTATAAAACATTCAGAAAGACCTGATAAAATAAAAATTTGAATCATTATAGGGTTGCTTTGTATATATATAAAAAAAATAGAGTTGAACTCGTAAAGAGAGGCACGTAATCGAGTGGGTAGTAGCCAGGTAGTAGCCTATTAAGTTCGTCCAGAATGCAGGGATTTCCGTGGAAAATGGTAACATCAACCAGCATACGGCATTAATGTCAGAGAAGGTTGTCAACACGCAGTGTGAAATGTCAGGACCATTATTGAACAGATGTCAGGACCATTGGTAAATTAGATTGTAAAAGATTTTTACTCCTCTTCTGGCAAAGGAGAATCACGACAGTGATGGACGGAATGCGGCAATTGCTTCAATTCCAAATTTCTTAATGGTTTGCTTGGATATCGATAATGGATTTCTTAACATTTGTCAAGATGGCCGAGTTGGTCTAAGGTGCCAGTTTTAGGTACTGGTCCGAAAGGGCATGGATTCGAATCCCATTCTTGACCTTTGCTTGGATATCGATAATGAATTGCCCATATCGGCAGTGACAGCCGAAATATGGACAGGGAACCACATCGATGTAGATATTATTGGTTCGTGGTTACTCAATGCTTGTGTAGTGCCACATGATTCGAAACATAGGGTATTTTAACAGTGAAAAGGTCAAGTGAAGAAATAACTGAAACGGGGAGAAAGCATAAATATTTTATAAACAAGTCCTGACAACGGAAATTGAATATTTCTATTCCTTTTTAACTAATCCGACAGGATGTATTGTGTTCTCAGTACATCTATAAGAGGATTGAAGGTAATCAGATCTTCTCTGTTGAAATCCTCTAATAAAAATTAATATAGGGATGCATCTGCAGGGAGTCGAACCCAGTCTGTTGCTTAGAAGACAATTCGAAATTCTCTGAACAAAAACAACGAATACAAATTGGAAAATTTTGAACAAAAACAACGCATACAAATTAACAGGGGTGCGTCAGTCGACCCGCCGGGGCTATTTTCTTGGAAGGCAATTATAATTTTTCTGAATAAAAATTAAACAGGGGTGCATGTGCTAAGAGTCGAACACTGGTTTCTTGCATGGAAGGTAGTTGGAAATATTTTATAAACACGTGTGCGCAAGGGGATGGTAGGGCACAAAACTGAGAGACTTGGGCAACTGGGCATTTTGTTTAGAAACTCATTGCGCTTGGGAAACTGGTCATTTTGTTCAACGGAGGTGAGAATGGAAACTGAAATAGATGCATTTTCGGTGAAATATGACGAGGAATCCTCCTGTTCTTTGATTCGAAATAGTTCTAAGCTTTCAAGCTTGATTAGAAACTTGGAAGTTGTAGAAAGCACTGGTGAAAATGGTGAGGAGACTTGCAGTGGTGGAGAAGTGAATAAGGGGATAGTGGAAGATGCGAACCCATCTGAAAGAGTGTGCGTTGAAGAGATCTCCAGTCGTGAAAATAAAGAGCTTGTAGAGGGAGGATCCAATGGGCATTTCGTCATCATGAATTCTTCATACTACATAATGGTTTTTGAAGGTTTTTCACATTAAATATGGTGATGATGTCTATTAACTAGTGAAAATCAAACTTCTCTCTCTGTTTAAATTTACAAAGAAGAGATGTATTGTATTGTTTCGTTTATGCATTGAGGAAGTGTGTGGTTATGCTCGCTTATGCCTTATAGTGTTAGAAAGACAAGAACTTATTGAAATGATAGATAAAAAAAAAATTGCTTCTGTGTGATTTATACATCTCATTTAAAAGTCTGTGATCTCCTCTTACAGTGACTCAATCATTCATTCACAATTTCAATGGGGGCTTAGTTGGGGAAGATATACTGTGCAGGTTCAAGAAGTGATCAAACTCAATTTTTCTGGTTATTCAATTTTTTTTTGTTGGTCAGATACTGTTTTAAGATGGGCCAAAACCCCTGGAAATAGATCTCTGTTATAAGTTCCAAGTCTGAAAATCAGATATAGGTTCTTGATATAAATTCTAGTGATATTTCAGCCAAAATTTTCCTCGAAAGAGTGGACTTTGTCCACTGTTTAAATAACGAGAGCGGCCAATTCATTCATTGACAAATTCTATGGGAATAAGCAAAACCTATTGCAAACAGATCCCTTTTCTGGTGTCTTTCCATCCAAAATCTGTCAAAAGATTGGAATGTTAAGTTATGATTGCTAAAATTGCAATTTGGACTATGGAGTTGCTCCATCAAAAATGGGGACAAAAATCTGTCAAAATTTGTGAAATTGTAGTTTTTCATTACCTAAACTAAGATTCCTTCAAATTGCAGAATTGAGGAGCCTGTTTGCTACACCTTTAGTCAAGCTGCATCCAATTGGGTCTTAGTGGATGAGGTCATACCTTGCCAAGGTTCACACACTTCTTCATGGGCACACTTTAGTTAAATTTGGTCGTTTTCTGGTGGATCTAGAGGAATGGAGTGTTCTAAATTAGCTACATTCTATTATGATAGTTTCGACACTTGAATGACATAATATCCAATTCATCTACTACAGATTTATTTTAACTTCTAATCTTTAAAATATAGAGAGCTAAACATACTCCATATACTTTATGGGGCAGAAGACATATGACTCGTGAGCTCTTTCTCTGGAGATTGAAGCATGCACATAGCTTCTAGTGTGATTAACGTATTTGTTAAATTTTGGAAAAGGTTGTTATAACTGTTAATTAAAACACCTTGATCTTGACGAACCAAAAATTAGCGAATGTTGATAGGTGTGTTTATTTCAGAGGACCTCCAGAATTTTTGGTCTTTGAAGTAAAAAAAATTAAGCTGACAGGTGAAATTTAATAGAGTATAATTTAATAGAGGGTACAACTCTAAATTTTTGAGCAATATGTAACCATTGGTTTTCAATCCTATTCTAGACATTATTTATTTGTTGGACTCATGGTCAAAGTCACCCATTTTTCATTCCTAGTAGCCATGATGATTATATTAGATCTGGTTGCCAATAATCCCATGCCTGCACTAGTCAGTAAAGGGTGCAGTGACCAACAATTTTATTCATATGTTAATGGCACGATGTTTAAAAAAAAATCAGGCTATTGTTTTTGCATCCATTCGCTCAAATTTGGCAAAGCGGATCTGTGTATGGTCTTGCACTGTGTTGGAATTACTTAAGGGCCCGTGAGTGCTCAGAATGTGGCAAGACAACATCTTTTCGATTGTTTCCTTTGCTAGTGTATATAAGCAGGTTAAGTTCACTGCGGCCCTATATTGAAAAATTGGTGTAAAATTAGCAAGTGACAGGATCTCAATTGTTATTCTTTTAGAAAAGGAAGCCTGACCCCATAATGAAATATTGCGGTCAGTGAATGGTCCATTCTAAGACAGTCAAGTATGGATTTCCTTGTCTAGGAAAATCGATGGAAGTGTGAAGGGGCTTAAAACATGACTAGATTGTTGTTAGAAGGAGCGTGCACATTTTGTAAAGGGTTTTAAAATAAAAGTCCAAAGAGGGGCTTTTGAGCTTAAAATAATTAGAGTATGAAAGAGGAGGTAAATTAAATTAACAATTTGAGAAGGAAGCCAAAATAAGGGTCCATAGGTCCTAGAGGTTGAACTTGGCTCTGATACCATATGTAAGGTTCCTACCCTAGGGTCTGCTAACAAATCAAGATTCTTTTGAAATCAAATATGATAAGAGGTGATAACTTACCTACTTACACTGCGTTTACACAAATAAAATTTTGTCATTTACATTATAATCAACACAAATTAAGGTGAATGCTTCATTCTAATTAACTTTACCAAAGTAGACTATGGAGGAATACCTGTGCCGGTGGCTGATGGAGATACCTTTGTCCTGCTGCTCCTGCCAAACGCTCCTCTTGACGGACCCAACCGGAATTACCTCCCAGCCAACTAGGAAATAATCCCTAGCCCAGGAAACCTCCACAGGTTCCCTAGCCCTCCGAGCCCAAGTCCAACCAGATGTAGTGTGTGTGTCCCAATGAAAGATCCAGACCAAGATAACAATACTTC